>JAQLOL010014103.1:0-12739 GCA_029783665.1 Naso thynnoides
ATGTGCACGATGTCGTCTTTTGTCATTTCCAGTCGAGGTCGTTTAGTAAAGTCTGATGCTGCTCTGATGTTTTTGATCGGTTCTCTTGTTTGAATTTGCAGCACCACACATCTGCCATTAATGCTGCCTGGTTTAAACATTTGAAAATGGTTGAAAACCTTTGTTAGAAATTCAGAAAAGTAATCAAAAGGTAATCAAATGTAATAAGTTACATTACTTAAATAAAGTAAATGAAACAGTTACATTGCTTATTACATTTTAAATAGGATAACTAGTGATCTGTAACCTGTTACATTTCCAAAGTAACCTTCCCAACCCTGGCCATCCCCTGTGGTTTTTGGAGCTACAGCTAAAAGTATTTTGACTTATTGTTACTGATTACAATGTGACACATAGCGAAAGCTAACAGCTGCTCTCAATAAAAAGTTACCACACCTTTAATTATGAATAAACTTCAGCCTTAGTGAGATTAAAATGATTTGGCAGTTTAAATATTCTCCCCATGCAGCTGAACAGGGAATTTAGCTGAAAAATTAAAAAAAAAAAAAAAAACAAAACGTTTTTGCACCAGGCTTTAGACATGTTTTTTTCTGCTGTAAAGCTGTTGTTTTTTGTTTGTTTGTTTGTTTGTTTTTTAAACTATTGGGCCCTCCAAGTGGCGGTGAAACTGCAGTTTTTGGCTCTTCTGTGTTGTGTAATTTTTCAGATTCTGAGCTTGCTGCTTGCTCTCATACACCTTTTTTTTTTGAGCAGACGCAGATGGTTACAATCTATTGCACACTGAATGCACAGACACAGACTGCTGATGAGCAGAATGGAGCATTTGCAAATCCTGATCTGTAGACCAGATCACGGACTTGAATTTGTGAAGAGGACTTGGGCCAACAAACTTGTAATGGTGTTAGAGATAACAATAGACATAATTTGTGGAGCGCTGCATTAAGCTACTGTTAGTGGAAGCCAAAAACTTCCTGCTACAGTGTCACATTAAAAACACTTGACTGGCAAAACATGAGTTTTAAGAACACAGGAAATGTAAAAGAGGAAAAGGAACATGTTATTGTGTTTAGCCCTTAACCACCATTGTAAATCAAAAATGCCTCTACAAAACAAAACACTGTACATTTTCAATATCATTTTTGACAGCCGTTTAGTTTGAAATCTTGCAGGGATTAATGGTACAAGGAGGAGAAGTCACGGTGACCAATTAAATAAACAGTTTCAGGCGACAGACAATAAATTCTCCATCACTGTCTGTCAACTTTCCTTAATCTCATAACATAAGTAAAGTAAAATGAAGTCTGATTCCTGAGCTCAGCACAGTTTCTGCTACAGGTGTGTGGAGAAGACACTTTCAATTAAGTATAGCCTCTTCATCTGACTTTGTATTGATTAAAAAAAAACAAAACAAAAAACACACACACAATGATAATGACAATGGCCAGGTACTGTAACTGGTGTATGCATTGTGTAACAACAGTAACAGACTACTGCAGCGAGCGTAAACTGGACAGAACAGGTACCAGTATTATATCAGTGTCGTGTTTACATCATGTTCTGCTGTCGGCAGGTGACCCAAATGAAAAAGTATTTTCAAAAAGTGGACGCAGCTTTAAATATATTAAAAATCTTAAAATCCACAAAGTCCTAAAGCTAAAATAGATTTAAAACTGTCAACATCCATAAAGATGGGGTAACTATGAATGCGTGTTTGTGAAAGGACAACAACTGACAACATTTTGACCATCACTGCCTCAAGTCTCAGGCCACAGCTGCTTAAAAATCTGTGCATTTGTGTCTCTGCGTTCACCAGAGACCCAACGATTCTGAACGATCCCTTCCAGGTTATAGGTAAACTCTTTTCATTGTCACACATCATGTACCACATATATAACGACTTTAATTTGAATTTTAAGGTCACGCTGAGCACAGTGAAGCTACACTGAAAAAATAAACAAATATTGTTTATGCAAGCAGCTGTAGCCTGACATCTGAACCACCCCTAGAAGGTCGAGCAAGGTGAGGTTGCAGTAGCCCAAAGGAAATATTTTGAGTTAGGACATTATGATATGCATTTTAAAGTGCTTTTCTATCTTCTTCTTTTTTTTTTTTTTAAATGAGCATCATGAAGCAGTCAACCTAATCTAATCCAGGTGGCACTGATATGAGGGTTCCCTCCATACAAAAAGCTGCTCCTGTGCGTCATATCAACAGCTGCTATCCACTCCAATCAAAATTTTGAGGGTATCTCGAAAAAATAGAAAATTTCGTAAAAACACGTGCAAAGATTAAATTTCTCGCCATGTTTTAGCGAAACTGCTCAAATCACCGTGATGATATTCACGTGTAGGCATCTTGCAAAAAATTCAGAAAAAAAAAGAAAAAGAAAAAAGAAACCTGAGGGGATGAAGCGCTCTTACCGGGCGTCCCTGTGCTGTCGTGCTGCTCATCTCCATCATCTTGACGCTCCATTGGGTTTAACAAGGCACTGGGGGCTGCTTCAGAGACCCCAACTAAAGACAGCGCTGCCGCTCTGTGCAGCAGCATGCAGCCTGTACTGTCGTGTGCTCCGTCCTCACAGCCTGCTGCGCTGTTGCATGGAAACGCTGGACGAGGAGCTTTCACTTATTCATTCTTTTGGAAAGCTGCTGTTCCTGTCAAAATGTTCCCTGTTTGTCCTAAAGCACTGCTTGTCCAAATGAGACGACTGCGTCCACAGTATACAATTGTTCTCAATTAGATAATGAGGCTGTTTTCAGGTCTAAATAAATGCTGCCTAATTGACATTATTCATCAGAATGAGACCATTTCATGCTAAGACACATCTCCGTGTGTGAGGACGGTCTCTGGCTAAGCGAGATAATCCTCGCACACAGCAGAGTGATAGCGCGCAGGGAAAATCGTGTCAAATGTTGTAGAATTATGCTGCATTCAGTCACACAGGAAAACATGGAAATGTGGGAATTCTGCCTGACTGGGCAACACATCTACACTGTTCACATCACATTCAGTCAGGTTTCAGTTCATCCTGGTTAGACTAATTATTTGAAATATTTTCTCTGATGACCAAAGTTCCGATTTTCAAAACAGATCACCTTTAGTCGATCAGTTCTTTTTTTTCTTCTTCTTTTCTTTTAGGAAAAAGTCGGGGTGGGGGGTGTTTGATTCTATCTTTGGTTAATATTTTCCAGCAGTTCATATCTCATATGAATAAAAGTGTTTAGTGGCCTTTGACTGATGTTTGTGGTTGTCTTTAAAATGATCATTATCATCATTTTGGCGTAGTTGGAGTAGACTTACATTATTTTAGTTTGATTGATCATAAATTAGACTGTTGTGGTTAGAGTAAATGTCCCAGCTTGTGCTTTTCAGGTTTTTAAGCTTGAGTCACAGAGGCATTCACCTTTCTGGGAAAGACTAAGATCACCTAAAAGTCCAGAAGGTAACAGCATGTCACAGTTTTTCAAAGTCCAGAAAGAACCCCCCAAAACGTTAGATTAAATGAAAAAAAACAAACAAACAAACAAACAAACAAAAAAAACTAAATTCGAATTTAATAGGCTAAATGATAACCTGACACAGCCAATGACATAAAACATAACATGGGCTAATTAAATTTTTTTATAACTGGAAGTATTAGAAGGCCTAAGTTTCAATATTTTCATTAAGCTATTTCATGTTTTCATACAAAGTGATAAACACCACCAACAAAAAGAATAGGCCTACATGTCATTTCTGGATTTACTTAATCGCAATTGGTGGTTCCAGGCATTTTGGCCAGGAAAAACTGGTTTCTATTCTCATTTATTCATGTTTTTTAAATTCTTCAAGACTGCTTTTTTGAAGAGTCTTTTTGTCCGCATTCCGTGAAGACTGACGGTGTGAAATGATTGAATGTTCATCAGAGATTCCAATTTTTGTCTCTCCACATCAGCTGTGTGACTTGAATGTGATGGTAACAAACAAGAGCAAGTTGGGGCAAGAAGAGGGAGGGCGCGTTCCTAACAGCGTGAGAAGCCAGCTGAATCCACACCAGCTATCATTTCTAATGCAAGATGTTCAGATACAGATGCAAGCGGTGAGTGTAAGCATTGTTTTTTCCTAAGGAACGCGAATGCCTCATTGTTCTCCAGCTTGAGCATCACACAGCCGGTGCCGCCCACTTGCTCTGGGGTCTTCCACTGCGAGGTGGGCCGAGCGCAACAGCAGACCATCACAGAAAAGCGAGGATGAAGAGCGCAGCGCGTTTTTAAAAACTCACCACATAGACAACACAGACCTTTTCTGTAAACAACAATCAGGAAGTGTTTTCTTTAAGAATTGTTACCTTTTCCCTCATGTCCCAAACTACACACTGCGTCCTCGCTGCCGGGTGCGAGTCGCTCCTTGCTGGGGGGGGGGGGTTACATTCATACGAACCAGCCTTCCTCCACACACACATTCAACCACTTTTAAATCCTGTAAGCCGAGACTGTTGATGCCACATCCACGCCATTCCACGCGTTATGCACTGAGCAACCGATAAATAGAGTTGTCATAATTACACACACACACGCGCAAACACACACACACACACACACGCACACACACACACACACGGGGAGACCTCCTTCAAAATGCGACCCATGAGATCGTGTAAAGAAAAACCACAAGCAGGCACCCACTTGATTTTTGTACTGTACAGAAAACTTGCAGTAGCCTACCAAAGTTATTTATAGAAGAGCAAATATAATGAGACGTGCGAGATCATGAAAAAAGGAGCAGAATAAATGAATGAAAGTACAGCTGACAAGCGCAGATTAACTAACGAGGAGAGCGACGTGCAGCATATGAAAAGATTAGTTACCTTTTCTCCGGAGTCAAAGGGAGGTCGTTTTAGAAGAAGGCAAAGGAGAATAAGCGCAGGTAAGGACCAGGTAACACCTCTCACTAACCTGCGTGCAGACGGGCGGAGGAGGAAGCTCTTGTGGCCTCCTCAGGTAAAGTCTCTCCTCCCACACAGCCGCTGTGGGAAAACACAAGTCACTGAGAGCTTATGCAATTTCAACATGTAAACAGGCAACATGGGACTGCTGACTTACACCAGGAGCCCAAAAATGGACATAGACTACCATAAACCTACAAAATACATCTGATGTTATATCGTGGTAAGTTATCTTGTATCTGCAGTTAACTTGTTAGCCTACATTGTAAATGTGGCCAACTGACCTGATCACAGCCGAGCATACAGGGAGTCTCCTTCAGGTGAGACAGACATTCCCGCACCAGCATGTGTGGACTTGCAGTAGACTGCAATGCCATTTTCTAGTTTGGAAACACACCCCCACCTTTGTTATCCCTCTGAAGGACGAAAAGGACACCTCAGGTGACACAGAATTCACAGTGACACAGGTAAGAGACAGGCAACACGTTTGGAAGAATACAACAGGCAAGGCAAGTTTCATTGGAAAGCATTTTTTTAAAAGGTATTAGAACAAAATCGAAAAGCAACACAAGGCAAAATAAAGACAGATTAAAAAAAAAACTGGTACAAGTGTTAAATAGCAGCCTAACACTGCACATATTTGTAGATGTGATAAGAATGATTAGTATTCTGATTAAAAGCCTGGTTACTAAACAGCAGTTTAGTGTGAAGTGTTCTTAGTACTGTGAAGCAGTAGTGGCAGGATACATGGTAGGATGCTGTTTTTTACTAGCAGCACTACTACTTTCACTATTACTGCTAATACTACCACTATTGTTTCTGCACTACTATTACTGCTGTTACTGCTGTGATGTCGCTTATAGTTGTGGTAGACATGTTGAATATAGAATATACGTTGTAGTAGCAGTGGTAGCATTGATTGTGACAGGAGTAGCACAGAAAATAGAGTAGCAGTGATGGTAGTTGCAGTAGTCGTAGTGTGAGTGGTAGAAGTATAAAATGCAAAAATAAAAGTTCTGTGTAGTATAAATAATAATAATTCAAGTTGGAGAAGCAGTAATTGCAGCAACTGTGATCAAAGCCACAACTGTGGCAGTGTCAGCAGCAGAGGCAGGATTAGTTGCAGTGGTGTCTATAGCAGCAGAAGCTAAATGAGACAGAAAACTCAGTGTATGTCGTCATCAAGTTGGATGAGTTGCAACACTGTGTAAAGTGTGAATAAAAGTTGTATTGTGTACATATTTAATAAAAGCAACTGATAAACAAATGAGCACACATTCTTTTGTTTGTTGTTTTAAACCTTTCCCACTTTGGGATGAAGGACTGCAGTCATGGGTAATAAGAAGGGAACCGTGCTCATACAGTTCACATAGGCGCTCATGCAGCCAAAAACTATTTTCTGTTGTCAGGGCATGAAAGACTTCAGTTGGAGCAGCAGTTTGGAGCTAGGGTGGACTTCTCACATGAGTGAAGGGTTTTACATGAACAAAAAATTCTTGCTTGCAAAGTTTCGAGGGACTGTTTCAGGGTGGATGTTCCTGAAGGATTTGGAATGTGTGTATCGTGCTGCTGGACTACTGCTTGGTTCATCTATAACTGATTACAAAAAGAGTGCCTTTCAGAAATGAACCAAACCTCACTGACACTTAGCGTTAACATTAAAGACTCTGCTGTCAGACCGCGGCCTCAGTGCATTTTGTAACCTGTTTGCTCTGCTTGCGTCTTCACACATCGTTGCAAATCAAAACCAGGGTGTGCTGTTTGCAAAATATTTCCCAAACAGGTGTCAGTGTGGACACTGGGGTTGAAATTCTTGCCTTCCTGGTGCTGCAGGTAGGAGTCAAAGTACACCATGGTCTCAGTGAAGGGAATT
Organism: Naso thynnoides; assembly: GCA_029783665.1. NCBI lineage: Eukaryota > Metazoa > Chordata > Actinopteri > Acanthuriformes > Acanthuridae > Naso > Naso thynnoides. The sequence continues at coordinate 6,798 of JAQLOL010014103.1, forward strand.
GTGCATTTGCATCGGCTTAGTCAACCTATTGTGTTTCTCACCAAGACATTCATAGCCCTGGGTGTTGTTTTCCAAACCACACCCAACCTGTCAGAAACCTAACCATGCTGACAGGGATTTTTTTTTTTTCCAAATTGGAGCATTTTGTTTCTTTTCTCTGTGTAGCTCCATACACCAACAGTAAAAAATGTTTTATATTTGTCTTCTTTGATGCAGTTTTATTTTAGATGCAGGAAAAGCTGAGGTGGACTCTGGAAAGATTATAAATCTGCCTCTGTGTGTAGGTTTGCTATTGTTGTGCCCAGTAGCACACTTACAGGAGGGGTCACAGCTCTGTAAAGCTCAGCTCAGCTTCACCCACGTAAGGACTCTCATGTTTACCTGCGAGGGCAGACAGTCTTGGAAAAGAGGATTGTGGTAAGACTTTAATAACTGCAGAGTGATAACAAAGGAATAACACATATTTTCCCCTCTCTAAAATAAATCCACACTGACATAAACATAATTAATGTAAATATAATTCAGTCAGGACCTTTTTAGTCAAAAGAATGTATTTAACATTTAAAGCAGGTCACATTTGGTGGTATGGCTCTGTTGCGGAAGGAGTTACACAAGGAGAACAGCAGAGAAGAGAGAACAGAGCAAGTATCAGTGACAACAAAATGACATTGATTAAGTCAGTGGAGGTGGGCTGTAAAGTGGCTTCCAGAGGAAGTGGCAATAACAGGCAGGCCAAGGATGCACTCACATTTGGTCCAGTTGTCCCATACCGTGTCGAAGCATGAATGTCCCCCCTCTCCTCTCCCCTGCTGCTCTGAACTCGCATTGCTCCAGTCTAACCGCACCTGAGCACACCTGAGCTTCCTGACTCTTTCACTAGGCTATAACAGAAAGCTTTTTAGATGATTTGTAAGCTCTAAAGTGTAATAGGAAATTTCCTACAAAAGTCATCATAGCCTGCTGCTTTTTGATACTGGCCTTAATTATTTTTTTTGTTGCAATTACTACTTGTAGAGAATGATAGTGGCCTTTAGTAGGAGTCTTTCTACTCCTGTGTGCAGTGTCTGCTTAGGACTCAGCAGGCTTGGTACAACACAACACAACACAACACAACACAACACGTTAAAAAACACTGGACAAAAGAACTAAACATGACGAAAATAGCTAAAATAACAATACAATACAACAACACCTATGTGATTGCTTAACAGCTTGTAGAAAAATGAATGTTATCAGTGCCACTCGTCTATCTGTGGGCTAGCAATGCATTGGGCAAGCTTCAGCGGGGGCCTGAGTCACCATCCCTAGCCTGCGACAAGGAGCATAAAAGACACTCTGGCGTCACAAAATCAAAGTTGCACACTGAAGCAGCACTGCTTAAAAATATCCTTGGGGAAACACTGATATCAGTGTGCACATTTGTTTCACATTACAGAAGCTAGATCTATACACTAAAATGAAACTTTTAGAAACTGTCAAAATGAACCTCAGTTTTTGCTGTACCATCATATTTTTCGCAGATATGAATACAGCTGTTCTTTGAGATTTTGGCTTGTCCTTTAGTATGCCTTGAACAGAGAACATTTGAAAACCTCTGAATAAGTTTATTAAAATGTTTTAAAGTTTAAAAAATAAAGACAATCTTTTTAATGATTGCTATGACGTATTTTTGTCTTGCATTTTACTTACAGCCACCAAATACTGCTTATAAGTTCTTATATATGTGCTATAGGATCATATAATTGATAATAACCTCATACAGTGCTGTCACTACACTTAAAGCGCCCAAAGTCATGTGTAACTTTGATAATAAAATGTATAATAGTGCATAAAATGTATAAAATAATGCAATATAATATAATATAATATAATATAATATAATATAATATAATATAATATAATATAATAACACTTTATATAATATAATATATGAAGTGTATAATATCATGTATACGTATTATAAGACAATTTCTTCTTTCTCTGTCAATATAGTACAAACTGAAAAATTCATTGCTTCAATTGACTGCAGTTACTGTCAACACTTAGTACAGTTACATGATGTTACAGAAAATTTATTTTATTGTGTTAGCCCAGCTATAACCAGACTTTTAAAATCCATGTAAACATGTTAGTCCCACTGAAATTGTACTAAATCAAATTTCTGAATGTCGAACAGACACACCCAGATAATATGATTTGGAGTGAAATTACTAAAGACCACAGTATCAGATGCTGTCTGTGTGCATGCTCATGTGGGAATTGCTTTCAGTTGTTGGATACCAACAGATTAAATTATAGTGGGTGGTCTGGACCTGTTCTATATGTAATAGGTCATAAGACAACATTTGTTGAGTTTTGGCTCTGTATAAAAAAAACGAACACTGGCACGCAGGCAGGAGTTTAAGAAACAAAACCAAAAAAACCCAGCATTCATGGGTGCAATTTATGCCAGGTAAAACATAGTTTAGGAAGTATTTTACCATAACAACGATGCTCATTTGTGCTGACTTTTCAGGTGGCAGGCTACAGCATTAACATTGTACTGGAGCTGTATTCTAAGACAGTGTCACAATATTTAACTACATTGAGTGATTGGGGACCTCACACACTTGTCTGTGATCAGTCATGTATTGTGAAAACCTCAGTGACTGAAAGACTCTTGATACAAGGCAGGTAGTTGTATAGTGTGAACAGGCTAGAGACCCCGATGACTTTGCAGGTCGAATAATGAATAACATCTCTAAGTCAAATGTTCATGTTGTTTTGCATTACAACACAAGCACTACGAAAAAAGCCACGGATGAGATGGATGTGTTGAGTTTGGGGTACATCGCACACAATCTCCAGCTGGGGGTGCATGAAGGCCCACTGTCACAGCAAGGTGTGAGTGATGCACTGGCAAATGGTAGGAAGATGGTCCAGTGGACTGGACCTGGGCAGCAGAGGCTGGCTTTGGGGACAGGGAATGTCACCTTGTTGGGGGGTGGGGGGGGTGGGGGGGAGCAGCAGGATCTTGTGCGGGAGGTGGAGCGCAACCAGTTAGATCTGGTTGAGCTCAATTTCATGCACAGTGTTGGAACTGGGACCAAACTCCTAGACAGGGGTTGGATTCTATCCTTCTCAGGAGCTGCCAAAGGTGTGAAGCGCCAGGTGGTTGTGGGGATACTTACAAGTCCCTGGCTGAGCGCTGCTACATTGGAGTTGGAGAGGGTTGCCTCCCAACACCTTAAGGCTCAAACATACTTTCTGCATTGCACGTCCACACACATCCGTGGACTCGTCTGCTTGTCCATACTGGGAAATTAAAAAATAAAGAACTACAGTATTAAGCATGTGCCCAGTATTTTGAGGTACTTGACCTACATTTTGGCAGCAAGAAACAAATCCTGGAACAAGGCATACAACAATGCAGAGGAGAAACTCAGCAAATACATGTCAAAGGGACAGCTTGCCATTCGTTTCCCTCAAGATGTCCGTGTGTTTGATCCTTGTCACATTGCATTTATGAATGACAGTGTCAACAGCTACAGCTCTATCCCAGACTTCAGTTCAATCCCTGATGATAAATTCAATGCCTGCTTCACCCACCTGGATCCAGCAGCACTCAGAGCTTTAGTGAGTGGAGTGGTTGACTTGGATGTGTTCTGGTACGGGCCCAGGAGAGACTTCCATTACTAAGTGCCCTGACCAAATGGCACAAAGATGTCATTATGCGCTCAGCAGATGCTAAACGAAGAAACAGCATCTACAAGCTGGTGCTGTCCAGCCGAAGGAGACTGATCTCAAACAACAACCTCAAAGCCATGGTGTTCTTGTACCACAACCAGCGACTTACCGGTGGGGTTTTTATGAAGGATGAAGACTTTGAGGAAGATTACCGAGGAAGTACTTGGTAGATATTAAGGCCTAGTCATCTTTGAGGATGTGTTTATACTTTTATTGACTGACCCCGCCTTATTTCCTTTTTCTTTTAGGGTTTTTGTGACAGCATCAGAGATGCATGTGTATGTTGCTTTGCTGTGTCATATTTTGCTGTTTTTAAATTTATTTTCTTTCACAGAGTGCTGTGTTTTATATATTATTTTATCAGAGTGTTTTGCTTGATATTTATGCTCTTTTCTTTTTTTGGGGCAGCTGTGGCTCAGTAGGTAGAGCGGGTCGTCTACCAATCAGAAGGTCAGTGATTAGATCCCCGGCTCCTCCATTCTACATGTCAAAGTGTCCTCGGGTAAGATACTGAACCCCAAACTGCTGTGCCATTGGTGTGTGAATGTGTGAGAAAGAGTTCCTAATGAGCAGATTGGCTCTTTGTAGAGAAGTCACCTGCCCTGAGTGTGTTAATGTGTGTATGAATGGGTGAAAGCTGGCTTGTGTTGTAAAGCACTTTGAGAGACTAGAAAAATGCTGTATAAATACAGTCCATTTGGGGTTTAGCATTATTATTTACATGTATTAACATGAATGTAACTGAAAGAAACTAAAAAAAGGTTCTGTGCTGATGCACAGAAAAGCTTTGAAGAAGCTAGCAGATAACACACTAGAAGAAGTAGACGGGGCTGGGATGGTAGAAGGAACAGACCCCTAACCCTGCCTCTGATGACCTATCAGTACTTCTTTTTGCTGTGAACCCCCAAATCAAACTTTTTTAAAGCTAACATGAAACAAAAGAAAGCTAGCAAAACCTATAGCCCTGTTTTCCCTTGCCATCCCATATTTGCATGAAACTGGCTCCTCCAGTTATTTTGCATTTTTGCAGGACAAGCAGCACTTCTAGAGGTGTGTAGGTGTGGTGAAAGAATTTTGCTATGTGAGTTAGGAACGTATCATTGTATGATCTGCTCTGTGCAGCCATCGAAGTTGGGCTGGCTGCATATTCTCCATGAAAGGTCCATTAAAAACACTTAGTCACAGCTGAGCTCTTATGTATGATTTTTTAAACTCCGCTGTCTTCAGCCTTTTGTGAAATGTTTGTCTTCTCACAGCTACTGTGAACCAAGAAGGCCATCCTTTCCATATCTTTTTTTCTCCGTGTTCGCGTTTTGTTAAAGATAATGTCAGAGAACTTTCATGTGGTGTAGCTACAGTCAGCTAAGAATTCAACCTGCTATTAGGCTTTAGTTACACTGTTTATCTAATAATTAATACAGTTGTGCAATAGTAGCTGTAGTTACCTTGTTGGCCCAGTTAGTTAGGTGGCACACTAGGGCTGTGTTAGTGCTCTATTTTCATGGGTGCAAACTGGTCTGAGTGCAGTTCTGCGGCAAATGGCTTTTTCCCCATGCCTGTGCTAAGATGCTATTTTTGTGAACCGACATGAACCCAGCAGCGCCAAGCTTGATGGCTTGATCTATACAGCCGTGTATATTGCTGGCACCTGTCTGCTCCCTCTGAAGCCAAAATTGACAATGCAGTGCATTACAGTCTTCTTAAAGGGAGTGAGAGGAGCTGATCTGATTGGCCATAACTGAAATCAGCTGTGATACACCTTCTAATCGTCTCCTCCTACTGCTTATTGCTGTGCTAGGCTGCGCCACAGATGCGTCTGGTTTATGGTCACCAAATTACCAAAAAAGTTTTTCCACACCTACTTGTGCTCCCTGCACTCAGACCTTAGACTGCATCTGCTCTGCACCCAGACCAATGAAAATAGAGCCCTTGGTGTCTACACTGTGGGCAGTGGAAACAGGCACAATAAACTTAGATCAAACACAGTTTTACCAAAACTGAACACCACCTCTGAGACCAACGGAGACCAGTGTGACGGTAGGGATTACATTTTCAAAGTGAGTTACAGTGGCTGTGGCAAGACTACAAAAAGACACAACAACTGGGAAGTGGAACAGCAGAGATGCGCAAAAAGGTTGACAATTATGCCTGCAATTTGCATTTAATTTTCTTTTGCCTTTATGTTATCATCATTCCCCGATTGTTGTTTACGTTCA
>JAQLOL010014104.1:0-12738 GCA_029783665.1 Naso thynnoides
AAAGGTCACGAGAGAACAAACCTGCTACAATGAAAACTCATTGCCAAGCTTATTTGAGATGAAAGAGGAACACAGAAACCTAACAACTGTAGCAGTTAGTCACATAATAACTAAATGCTCTGTCCTCGCCTTCCTGTAAGTGAGGATGAGGGCTGGTGGAGTAAACCACAGGCATGCAAACGAGAAGTCGATGGCACGCTTTGTGGTTGAAGTAGTTTGGACGGATGTGTCGTAGCTAACTCACAACTTACATTGACATTTGGGTATTTAGATTTTATGTTTTTTTAAATTTGACAATATTAAAAAAAAAAAAGTTCTTATATTTTAAGACTTTTTTTTTCTTAGCAGCATCGTGAACTGCATCTTGAATGTACTATAGTAAGAATGCTGAAACCTACAAAAGAGAAGTATATCCAGACAGGTTTCTCTAAGGAAATAAAAGAGGAAGTGATGATATTAGATTTAGATGACATCACTTGGCCTGAATAGTGTGTAGGACAGCTGGTTGATTTTTATTCTAACCCAGTGGTTCTCAAAGTTGGGTCCAGGGACTCCAGTGAGTTCATGAGGGTGTTCCAGCGTGCCCTATAATTCCATCCATAAGTAACAAAATGACAGAATGATTTGTTTGGTCATGGATGGGGACCCTTGAGAAAAAACTTAATCAGAAGAGGTCTAAATTGTGGAGCTTGTTGGACAATGACCTGAAATGTAGTTCAAACAAAATATACAGAAATTATAAACTTATTGAGTAATATTTATGATAAGATGACTGGTATTGATCTTAGTATGTACTATTAAAATTTCATTTCCCTTATGAAAAGAGATATTAGGGCTGCCGTAAAGGAGAAAATCCGACTGTGGTGTTCATGGTGGCTCCGTAGCATGGAATGTGATATTATCGCACCACCTTTATCACCATTACAAGCAAAAGCTCCCAAAAAGAAACCTAAGTCCAAGGCCAAGAAGAGGAGCCATGTAACATTAAAAAAAGACAAGAGGAGAGTAAACATTATGTGAACTATCTTGTCACTGTGGTGTTGCTAAAATGGAGCTGAGTAGCTAACGTTATAACGTAGAGTGTAACTAACGTTATAGACAAACGCTGCACGTGAAGATTAAAAGGTAGTTGTATTTTGATCAACTCTCAAAGTTTGGTGGTGCAACAAATCTACATTTTGCCAGAGGAGTGTTAATAAACTCAGCATAGTCAGCAGCACAAACACAGCTCTGTAGGCCGGCATTGTTGTTATTGTTGTAGTTCTCGCGTCCTCGCGTATGTCAATTTGACGGAAAACGTAATGTGCATGGGCGAAGTGGAGAAGTCATTTGGCTAAAAGCCAAAATGCTCCCAAAGCAACATTGGATTTAGGCATAAATATATACACATGTATATACCTATGGGATTTACATACCTGTAAGGTATCAGTGCAGTTGCCATTATTTTGGTATGAACATGAGGTGAGGGGAGATGAAGGGAGGTTAGGTGAGGTCTCGTGCGATTTTGATGTTGGCCTACCATGCTCTGTGGTTGACTTGTTAATATCACATTAATTCATTTTTGCAGTTATTGCAAAAGCTCTAAGAGATACAGGAAGCAATAAAAAAAAAGGCCATATGCTTTAAAAATTTGTTTTGATGTTCAGAAAGGGACAAATATTGGTAATATAAGCTTCTGCAATTTTCTGCTCCTTTTTCAGTTTATAAGTAGTTTGGCTTACAGTTTAATAATTGTTTTGCAAACTAATTTTGGTAAACATACTCTGAGCTGATTGAAATAAGCTTAATATGGATGAATCAGTGAATTAAAGCACAATATTAAATGTTATTCCCCAGCTTTTACCCTCACACACCCAAACCACATTGGAGGGATAGTCACTCAAATATAAAAATTTCAATTAAAGTTTTTTTTTTTTTTACAACACAATACACTGATGGAGTTCCACAGGCAAAAGGTGTTGCAGTCATCTTCCAAACAATCGAAGTGAACAGTGGTCAAGCCTCAAACGTAAAACACCTTTTTCCTGTTGATCTCCAGCATTGTTTTACGGAATAAAAACTTCACCATCAACATGAGGGTAAGTAGAAAATTGCTGAATTTTTATTTTTAGGTGAACTATCCCTCTAATGTTTTATCAAGTACAACAACACATGAAATTGTGGTCTTAATTGAAAAAAAAATTAAAAAGATCACTAGTTCTTTAGAATCCCATCCCATATAGGCCTATTTGAAACATTTTTTGGTTTGCTTTTTGAGATACAAAATAATGAAAAGATGGACCTACATGTGGCGGACATGACAGTCTGTTTTAGTTAAAAAATTTCTAAAAGAGGTTTGCTGGACTCAGCAGCTTTGGCACAGGAGTCCTTTTTTCTAATTTCATTTTCTCTGCAGAGACACCTCTGTAAAAGTAGTCAGTAATCGTCATCATTGGTAAATGCTTTTATAGTGATATTTTGCTGTAAAATTCTGTTTTTGAATCACCTACTCACCTTTAGGTGTCTTGAATGGAAGGGTTTTTTTGTTTGTTTTTGTTTTCAGTGTTCCTCCACTATAAAAAAGTGTTTTAAAAAAAATGTGCGTTCTCTTTTCCTGGCAGCCTAATGACATGCACAAATGCATCAAAACTATCTAGAAACATCAGTCCAAAACTCTCAGCAGCTTTGTGTTGTAACCTATAGTCCAAGTCTTCTTTTGTCTCAACCAGAAAGCTAATGTCAATATATCCGATCCAATGTTTTGTGTTGCAGGTTACTGGTGTACTAAAAGTCAGTGTACTGTGGCTAGAATAAATATGGTTCTGTCAAAAACTGCAGAAACCCCTCTTTCTCTGCACCAGCCATGTTTGTTCGCAGTTCAGCGATGTTTAGAATAAATGTAGCCGGTGGGTTTGATGTGTTGGATTTAGTAGTGCTTTAGCTGGAATAACAGTGTTTTGGAAGTGTTGAGCATGCAACATGATGAAGAAGACTTGGATTATACCAGACAAAGCTGCTGAGAGTTTTAGAAGTACATTTTAAGATAGTTTTGATGCTATCAAGAGTGTATCTCCATAGGCTGTCGGCAAAAGGGAGCACGCATTTTTGAAATCTTCTATTTACTGTTGTGGAATGCTGAAAGGAAAAAAAAAATTCAATTCAAGACATCAAATGGAAAGTAAACAAAACAGAATTTTGTGATAAAATGTAACTTCATTGTCAAGCCGCTTCAAGAAAATAAATGTAAAATATAACTAAATATAATATCTCCAGAGTTAAAAAAAAGTGCTGTTAGTCACTGTTAAAATTCAGTTTTTGAAACTATTGTGGTTTTGCTTTTTTTGTTTGAAACATGAGTCTTGCACCGGGACATGCTGTCTAAGCATATCGTTGCCTTCCTGCATACACCATGTGAGATGAACTAAAGAAAGAGCAGGCTGTCCCTGAAGCAAGGCTTTTTTGTGTGTGTGCTTCACGAGATTGGCCATTGTAACTCGGGCAAAAAGTGTTGGCATGTGCTCTTCTGTGGGGAAACAACTCACTAGTTTCAGCAGTGACTCATGCGCTGCTCGGTGTATCAGTCAGCACTGCCATAGCAACCAGTAAATATACTCTGTGACTCCCAGCAGTACACAAACACAAAACACATGTGCTTTTACTATGAGGGGAAAACACAGAAAACTGCCGTATGTGACTTGTAGTGCAGATTCACATGTACTTAATGAAAAGTCGATAAATACTGCAGTTGGTTAAAACATATTGTTGGGGTCTATTTAAGACAAAAACTGATGTTCACTACTTCTGTCCTGTTACAGTATCTAGTTAAACTGTCTGTTATTACCAATGCTGATATTTAATGGTATTCCTTTTGTCTACATTGTACAGGATTTGACCTCAGTGATGCTTTGGGCGATCCAGGTGAGTGACTGTGATGATAAGATTGTGACAGTGATTTTATAAGTGTCTAAAGTTTGTTTATCTAGTTGTAGTTTATTTATTACTAAAGAGTATTGAGTATGGAATTTCACTTATTGTAAACATCACATTGTGTGACTTCAAAGAAGACATGTAATAAGATACAAAGTATATGTGATTTTTTTAATGCTGACTTTGATACTAAAAAATATGCCTCTGATTTTTTATTTTTTTTGCATCCCTAGTTGGTCAAGTCAGAAAACAAGTTGCTGAAGTCAATGTTTTTTTTTTGCCCCCATAGCCTTTTTTTAAATGAGCTGTTATCAAATAACTACAAACACTGAAGTTAAATGTCATGTTTTAATTTAAACTTAAAAGTCAAAGCAAGGACAAGCAACGGCAGTGTCCAAGTGGAGGAGTTGTTTCCAACCAACTTAGCTGCTATGCAGTTTTAATGCTGTTGGTTCTTACCATATTATTTTAAAGACATTTTCAGAGCCTAATGTGCCTTTGAAAATTGTATCCACCTTATTAAAACTTTAGGCAAAATGAACAAGTTGAAATACACAGAAGAAGTACATAGTTGAGATTTTTTTCCACAAACTAAACACCTGTTTCCAGGATAACTGAAACTGAGAGTATCTAATAATTAGGCTACATGTGCAACTCTCGACAGAGAGAGGAAGTAAGCTGGCTCCTCAGCTTCTTAGCTATTTCCACCTTCGGCTAAGTTATAAAATAAATATGTATTCAATCCCCTAATAACTTGTCCTATCGGGCAACAGAGTTGTTAATTTACTAGCTCTACTTGGCCCAAGCAATCATGCGATCCTTATTGCTAAAACATGTCAACATGTGTGTAATGATCCATCTCCATTGCAGTCTAGCAAACTCTACTTGCTGAGGAAGACGATAAGAAAAACTAAGTAAGGCCATTTTTTGGTCCAATACTTAAGAGGAAATTAAGTAGGAACATAGGTGCTCAAGGAGGTTCTTGGTAAAATGTTAACTTGCTGTCAGATAGTAACGCTGAGAAATTCTCTTTGTTCCTTAGATCCAACACCTGCTAAACCCAAAGAGCAACCAAAGGCCCCAGAGAAGCCAAAAAGTGATGGTTTGTATCTTTTCACCTGTTAGAGAATACTGTTTATTATTATAGCAGTAGCACAGCCTCAAGAGAGGCTCAAGAGATGTTTTTTTTAAGTGAGAAAGACACATGGAAGCTATAAATTAGGAAACAGTTCTTAGCATATCTTGTGTCATTCTTTGACAGGATGGACTGATCAGACTTATTTCACCACTAAAAAAAGTGCTTTTTAAAATCATGTATTTTTGATTTTTTAAAGTGTAACAAAACCCCTGGAGTTTTGGCTGACATGCATCATTTCTGAAATTTAAAAAAAATGCATGTAGAATGTGGAAAAATGTGTCAGTCCGGGCAGTGCTAGGATGTGGGGCTTTACTGAGAGTAGAAGGGATAATTGGGTGGTCTCGGTAGTGCCGGGTTTGCTTGGTTACGAAAGCCAGCACTGGACATGTCATGTTTCCTGATCAACCAATTAAAATGGAAAAGTAAGTTAATTTGTTCTCAAATGTCAAGGTGTAGACCCAAATCAATAAAAAACACTACTAAATAATTATTAGTCCCGCTTTTCAGCTGAAAAAAGAGGTTTAGAGGTTTAGTTACTCTTTACACTGTCTGCACCAACCCAAAAGGAAGCTGTGGTCAACACATTACACACAGATTACACACACAGTGATTCTGTCATCGGAAATATTTGAGGATGTCATATCTCAGTTTTTAAAAATCTTTCAGTTACTGTGCAACTACAAGGATAAAAAAAATAGTACCAACACATCAGAACTATATGTTGTGATGTGATGAACTGATCCTCAGCCTACCAAACCGCAACCCCACCCTCCCCCTACGACTGCGTCTCAAGATCCTGTACATGAGAACCACAGACAGGATTGGTGACTAGGTGCAGCCTTGGCGGAGGCCAACACTGAGAACCCAAACACAGTTCTCGCTTTGGGCGCACAGACATGGATGGCCCTGAGTAGTGACCCCCTACCCCATACTCTGACAGCACTTCCCACAATATCTCTGAAGAAACCCAGTCATAAGTCATCTCCAGGTCTACAAACATCCACAGGGATGCCAGAGAAGGTCTGCTGGAGGTGGGAGCTGAAGGCCACCTGGACAGAGGCCTCCTTCAGATGCTCCCAGTTCACCCTCACTACATGCCTGGGTTTACCTGTTCTGTCCAGAGGCCTCCCTGACATCTGACCCAACTCACCACCAGATGGTGATCAGTTGACAGCTCTGCCCTTCTCTTTACCCGAGTGTCCAAGACATGTGGCCTCAAATCAGATGACTTTATAATAAAATCAATCATTGATCATTTGGGTGAGGGTTCTCTGGTACCAGGTACGCTGTTGAGCATCCCCTCCAGTGATTGACGTTCTGTGTCCCCAAAGTCAGCCTCTGCTGCCTAGATCCAGTCTGTCAGCAACCTCTGCCTTCACTGCCACCTTTCTGGCAGTGCACTGGACCCCGGCAATTCTTCCCATATATAGGTGGTGGGCACGGAGGATGGAGAAGTGACCATGTTACTTCTTCAGGCTGTGCCTGGTAGGGCTCTGTGGCACACCTGACCACCGAGCACTTGGTGAGGGGCCCTCCTTCTTGGCCTGGCTCCAGATGAGGGCCCCGGAATTCCTCTGAGCAGAGTCACGTAACTTCTTTCTCTTTTTTTTATTGGTTCTCCTGAAACCATTCTCAGTCTGGCCCCTCATGCGAGGCCAGTTTGCCTTGTGAGACATTACTAGGGGCACAAGTCTCCAGACAACACAAGACCCTCGGTTCATTGGAGCACGCAAACCTCTTCACCACAATATGGTGATGGTTCCGTGGGAGTGGCTTACCTTTTCTTGAGTTTCTAAAAAGAATGTATTTGTTTTTTAATTTGAAAAAAAGAAAAAATGACCACGAATGGTGTTTGAATCATCTTTGGTCTTTGGAACAGTGCTGTTCGAGCTTAATGCTAACACACATATGCTAATATACAAGTGTGATATTTACTGTGTTCACATTATTAGTTTGTACTCAACACAAAAGCACAGCTGAGTCTGGAGGGAATGTCAGTTTTGCAAGTATTTGGTCATAAATCCAAGTATTTGATAATAGTTCAATTTCAATGCAGTGTTTAAAGTTTGTGTATTTGTGTGTTGTAGGTGACTCTGGACTTAGTTTGGATGATGCTCTCGGCCCAGGTAAACCTGTGGGAAAATCTCTTTAATATGAATATGATACACAGTGCTAATGGGGTTGGACCAGTGTGGAGATAGCCAATACTTTATGTAATTATTAAATTATTTTTTTGCCTGTATCAGTTTACCACTTTTACATTTGACTATTTTAAGTTTCAAAACGTACATAAAAGTGATCATTTAGCCAGTTGATGTCTCTGTAATCTTGATTTCTTAACTTTCCATCTTTTCTTTCAGTTAATTGATAAAGAAAAATGATCAAGTTTGCCATTATTATAATACTAATTTTGCTTCTTGCACACATACCATAATGCATCTTTCTCTAAATGCTAATAATGTCCTTTTACCAACAGACCCCAAACCTGACAAACCTGCTGATAAGCCACCAAAGAGTGACGGAGGTGAGTCAACTCACATTTCAGCTTGTTAAATGTTTTTGTATTTTTGATTTCTAAATTTGCATGGATGTTAAAGGACAATGCTTGTGATATTCGGAAGAATGATTTATGCTTCTGCGCCTATGCCGGAAGCCACACAAGTGGCCTATTCTGTTGAGAGCATCTATACTTGAGCTTAAGCATTGTCCCTGTTGCTCTGCAGTCATTAGATCTATTAAAAAAACACGTTTCCTGAACATAAACAATGGTGAGTGCAGCTGAGTGGATTGCTTTGGAGTTAAAGCTGATAAATATGGAATATGAGATACTTCTACATCAGGAATTGCAATGCAGAAGGGAGAAAACATGTCAGAGGAGATGGTCTGTGTGCAACCATTGAGCAGACGGAAGATGAATTGTGGTAATGCAAGTCTTTAATGTGGACCAATCACAGTTGTCGTGGTCCATGTTGCTGCAACGTGCAGCTAGATTTCTGGAGAGGTGCTCGTCAAGCTACAGTGCAAGCGACGACGTAGATTCAACGCAGAGGCATAAATCAGGCTCAAGTTTTCCTTCTTGTAGAACATTCTATATGCAGAATCAAACTAAAAATATAAATATAATATATATATATATAAAAATATGAAAAATACATCCTGTTAAAAAAGTTTGTTTATTTGTGTGTTACAGATTCTGGATTTGATTTGACTGATGCTCTTGGCCCAGGTAAAGCTGTTGGAGAGTCAATATATTATAAATGTGATATATGTTATAAGAACTTCTGACTCGTGCTTAATAATAGTTTATGCTAACTTTAAACTGTCCCATTCCTTTGGATCTGTAGAAGTGTAGACTCCAGCATCCCCTGCCAAACTCATTCTTTAAAATAGTGGGTCTGACTGTGGAGTTTTTGTGGCTAATGCTTTAATGGTTTTATGGTGCAAAAACATACTAAACGTTTGTTATGTCAGCTGGAAGGTACTGTGTCTAGGCGTAGTAGGTGTGTCAAGCCTTAGAATTCTCCAAATCGAGTTATATCTGTGGGATGTATTCAGTCTGATGAGCGTGGAGGGAGTTTTCTACCTCCTCTAAAAGTCCAAAAGAATCTGAAGTATAAAAAATGGATGACTCACTTTTCTGCTCCATTGGGTTTTCTAAAGTTTAAACTTAGCTCACAGCCAACTCATTCTCTAAGACAAAGTAACTTTGAGTAAATGGAAGCTTAATTCTCACTAAAACATTATATTTTAATCCTTTGTCTTGCTTGTCCAAACAAAGTCAGCAGTTAATGCTTAAAGTTGTCATATTTTTGCATTTTATGTAATTCTTTGTGACAAGCAACAAATAATGCAGCCCCGTTGTATTTGTCCTTTATATCAGATTGATTATCTTGCTGTATTTACCTCTTTATGAATGCTGAGAGTGTCGTTGTACCCACAGATCCAGAACCCAAACCTGACAAACCTGCTGTGAACCCACCAAGTGGAGGAGGTGAGTGTGCACATTTTTCAGTTCATTAAATACTTTTTCCCTTCTTACTTCACATTCCTCTCCTTGAAGTGTGGACAAGCGGGCAGGACTGATAAAATTATGATCTTCAGATGTAGAGATCCAAGAAAGCATTAAGATGGTATAACACTGAATCACAAAGTACAGTGTTAGTTATTTTGCAGGTTTTTGTTTGTAAAATCAGTGAGTGAATAGAAGAACCGACAACATGTGCAAAGATCCAGTTATCAGCAGGCTTTTTTCGAAGCACCAACATTCATCAGTGCTTAGCATTGACTGTTTATGACTGAGTGTGGGCGTGAAGAGAGCAGGAAATGACAAACTTTTCCATGTGAGCTGTGATAAATTAAGAGAACATTGCATGCAGGAGTGTGTGTGCTAGGTTTCATAAGGCTGATTTTCCCCTGCATGCCTTTTTTTGTGCATGAAAAATTTCACTGTGGATCCTGCGCATGCAAACTACATAATTGTAAGCCCCCCAAATAGATTTATGTCTTTTAGGAAATAGTGGGCTTGAGGCTGAGACCTGCATATAGTGTTTGGAAGTCAGGAAGTATTGACAAATGGTCTAACACTTTGTTTGTGTGTTATCATTTAATGTGTTGATGAAAAAGTTGAAAAGTGGTTGCGATGTGATTTTTGGTGTGGACTCACATACTACTTTGTGTGTTTTTAACGAAAAACCTTTTATGCACCCAATTTTCTGATAGGAGGTGGGAATCTTGATGACTCAGACTTGTTCGATGTTGCTGGTGGGGGATACAAGCCTGATCCAGGTCGCCCAGGAGCAGGTAGGACATCAACACCAGTCTAAACGTTTTTATTTTTGATTCTAGTTTTTCTTCTTCTGCAGCTGCTCCTTGTGTCCTCGTTTTGCTTGTGGCGTCAACTCAATAACAATGACTCAAACTTTGAGCAAAATAAATGAGGTCATTGAGGAGTCGCTGCAATAGATGGGTTTCACCGCAGACATCTTGAGGACCAACACAGGTGTGACCAACAATGGCTTCGTTCCATTAAGTGACACAGCAAGCCAGGTCAATGAGTGAGCAAGCCACGTAAAGCAATGTTTATTTAACCATTACCGAAGCAGAGGTGACGTTCGCTGTGAATGTTAAACTGTGAGAGGTTCGATGGGGAATGAGGACGTCCAAACAGTTTTGCTCGAGCATAACGTAACACTTTTCAGTGTTAGATTTTGAAAAGGTAAAAGAACGTGTATCTTCTTCGAACCTCGTCAAATAACCAGCATCACTTTTAAAAGTGCCCCAGGCAAAACGTTTAACCACGACAAGCTCGAAAATAACACACCTAGCCTGAAAATGTAGACAATCTGAAAGGGTTGCAGGAGTTTCAGCGGAGCACAGTTGTGTAGTTTGTCGGATCCTGGTCAGAGCTGGCAGATGCTGCGCTCTGATTGGCCCGTTTGAGGGCGGAGCTTAGCGAAAAGTGAACCGTGAAAAGAGAACAGAGACTAAGTTCCACTGCTTCTGCACAGATCACTAACAGGCTTAAATGCAAAATTTGACATGACAACAGAGGAAGGTTATTGAAAATGTACTAATTAAGTAAAACAATTAATATTCATTGTGAACTACAAAATGGTCGACTGCAACCTGCCACCCTATTGCAAGCCAGAATTAGCCCTCCAAGCTGTAAGTTGAGAATCCCTGCATGAGACTGTTTACACTGCAGGCCTTTGCAGCTAAATATACCCTGACTGATTTATTATGACACCCTCATGTACTAAAATACATCACAGTGTAAAGTTGATTTTTGCAGCTCAGCAAAGTTCACTTTTAAGTTTGAAATTATTGGGATGGATGATTGTTGTAACTATTTTGGACATATAAGATGTTTGAAGTGAATCTGGGCTTTTACAACAACGTAGTCTTTCGGTGCCTCATTCTCATTCAGTGCCAACATCACAGGATGGCGACTGTAACACAAGCAGCACTTTGGTACTAATTTGAGTAGAATAATGTGGCTGGTTAACTAGCTATTCTTGGTGTTAAACATACTGCCAAGTCATAGTTGATTTTTTAAATGTATGCAGTGTTCGTGACTTAAAACTGTGAAGCATAAGATTAGCTTCCTGGCTCATAGTTCCGCTAAAGTTTCTAACTACAAATATCCCCTGTTGCCAAGTTGTATGTTAGGTTTGTCCTATTTACTGGAGTGGTGACATGGTTTCCATTGCATCAGAACTTTATGGGCTGGTAATGATTGTTTCAGGTACTAGTGAAACCCCTCAGGTGTTCTCAGGGAGCTCAGTTTTAGCTTGACAAAGACCTTTGATTTGCAAAACAAAACCAAAAAATAATGGTATTGGGATAAGCAGGATAATGTCCTTCCATAATCAGTGATTAACTGATGGTTCTGGCCCCCACGCTGTCAGTTAATTTCTGATGACAGACACCTCATTGGGCTTTTACTTTTAAGCTGGAAATAGACATGAAGATCTACAGAATTTCTTGATTTGCATACAATAAATAATTAACATGGTGACACTCAAGGACGTTAACTTTTTCTTAAATTTGAGATCAGAAGAAGCGACAGCGGTACCATCGTAGATGCTAGGCTGCTAAACCAAGCACGTCATGACAATGTCAAACTTTGATTTGACTTAAATTTGATAGTCCCTTGTTGACAGTTTACAAGTTATCAGCAAATATTTAGTTTTAAGTCAACAGTGTCAGTTAATATTAAACAACGTTTTTTCAACAGACAAATAACATGTATTCAACTTAACTGCCAGTTGACTATAAGGTCCACTTTAAGTGGTCTACAGATTTGAGAAGGGTCCCTCGGAAGAATTAGACAACATATGACCACAAACCACTTCCCTTCAGTAGAAGACACGCCACCCTGATGTCTTTTCCTAACCTGAACCAAGTGGTCTTGGTGCCTAAATCTAAACCAATCACAAAACTTTCAAAGATATGTTAAATAAAAGTGGGAAACAGATTTGTTTTCATCTTCACTGTCCACACGTGCATTATTTCCTAGCATGCGGCACACATTTTTGTGTGTTTACAGTGTATTATGTTTATGTTTGTATGTTGGTTGATGTACATTCTGTTTTTTCCCCCTGTCTCTGAACACTGGTTTTAATGTCATTTAACTTCCTGAAGAGAATGCTGCATTATTTAACATCATGATAATGCTGACATGATCTGATGTCACTTTTTGTCCATGTATTCATGTTGACTGAGGGAAGTGGTTTGTGGTGTGCGGTTAATGAAAGATGTTCGAGGACTCTTGCAGTGCTCAGACTGGTTCCACAGAGGATGAAGTGGTTTCATTTTGTGTGCCTTGATGCTTTTCTATTAAAAGGTCAAACATGTCACGTGACTGAATTGCATAATATGCAAAATTTCTGCACTGAAATGTCTAAAAATGACCATATCTTGATGTATTTTGTTTAATCATGTACCTACATGATCCAAAATTTTTCCAACAGTGTTCAAGCCCAGAGAAATCTATAATTGTCTTCATGCTAACAATGTGCTTGATTTGGTTTAGATCAAAATTTCCCAAAAGCACGCTCAGCTTATCAATTGACACAAAGTGCTGCTGTTTCACTGGGATTATCAATCTGTGCTTTACATTAAGATGACCAGATTATTTTTTTTTGGGGGGGGGGGGGCGGGGGTGTTGTGCCTTTTTTTGTGGGATAGGACCG
>JAQLOL010014105.1:0-12738 GCA_029783665.1 Naso thynnoides
ATATTTAATCGCGATTAATTGCATTCTTATTCAGCTCTAAATGTACCTTGAGGGGATATTTTACAAGATTTTAATACTCTTATCAGTATGTGTTTGGACAAAAATGCTTGTTTTATGCAAATGTATGTTTATTATTATTGCAGCAATCCTAAACAATGAAAAACACTGGGATGTGTATTTTGATCGAGCACTCGGTGCTCTGTTAAATTTGGTCTGTTGTGGTCAGGGCTCGATTGCTCACGTCTTTTAGCTGCTTCAGTCTCGTCTCCTTGTCTTATTGACTATAACTCCTTAGTGTCTTATTAAACACTCAGCCTACTTACTCCTCCACTTTGGCTGTCTTGTCTTAAGTTGTCTATCTGTGGCAGCTGCATCGGTTCCGGATTTTTGAAACTATGGCTGGCCCGAGGGTCCAAACGTATGTGCATTAATCATGTGTTAAAAAAATTAACGCCATTAAAATGAATGTGGGTTAACACGTTAATAACACATTTGTAATTAGTTTTTGATTTTAAAGTTGGGCAACATAAAGATACTTAAATCTTCACCATGTTAACTGTTTGAAAATATAAAAATAAAACTTGTTCAAGCATCAAACTTACATTTTCAAATGATATTACAGGACGAGAGGTAACACATTCAGCAGGTGGTTTAGTCAGTCTAATCGCTATAAACAGATAAATACCACGATGTGTAATGTTGATGGATGCACGACTTTCCGCGTCCTCGGGAAAGAGGACAATGTGAAAGGAAAGAATCAATAGCATTGCACTGACCATTTATGATTGAATGTGGGTGTGGAGAGGGCGGGACATGGAGTTGATCCACATGTGCACTTCGTTCAATTGTTCGAACACAAACATTTAGTGTGGATTCTACGCGCAGTTTTATATTTGAGGCCTAAGATCAGCCAACTGAAATGTACTGTCAAATTAATAAGTGTAGAAGGTATGTGTGTGCGTGTGTGTGTGTGTGTGTGTGTGTTTGTGTGTGTGCAGCAGATAATGTAGATGCATCCGATGCTGTTTGTTTGCTGCACTGGTGTTGTTTGCTCACATCACTTCCTGTGGGCATGAGACGAGGATGGACAGACAGAGAGCAGAGACAGAGTTTATCTGTGTCAGGGTGTTGACTAGCTGTCTGTCTCTCTCTGTGCCTATCAACTCCCTTTTTATCTGGACTGACAGCTCTGACAATGCTGCTGTCACACACATACACACACACACAAGTACACACACACACACTTACTCTCACGGGATCGAGAAAATAAACAGGACTTTGAAAAAGTTTGGACACTCCTTGTTTTCACACAAATATGTTCCCCCCATGCGAGTGTTAATGTCGACATAAAACTCTCCTTTTTGCTGCTAGAATTTCTTATATAGTCAACAGCCTTTGTACATGTTGCTGCATGTAACTGTAGATATTACCCATGTAGCATATGGTCAGATTGGGTGGTTGTATCACCGCATTTTTTCCCATAGTGGTGGAGGTTCATGTCTCGTCCATTTTTCCTGAACCTCCTCTAAGTGCTTTAAGCAGCCTAGACAGTGAACTTTATTGCTTATATGCTCTGTTGGAACATTTTGTATAATTATTAAAGATTTTCAGATTTGTCCAATATAATGTAGGCAGCCACCACCTGGCCTGTCAGACAATCTTTTCTTTCTTCTTCTTCTTTTTTTTTTTTTTTTTTTTAAATTTTCAAGCATTGTTATTAAGGGGTCCTGACCAAAATGCCTCTTGGCACAGTAGAAAAAGTCCACAACCAATGAGGGCAGTATTACCACAGCAATGGCGGCAGCATTTTTTGTCTAACATTTCTATTTTTTTTTTATTTTATTGCTGAAACACGTATGATTTATAAGAGAAAGACATTTATCAGCAGTGGAAAAGGAAGTGCAGGTTTTGGATTGAGAGCAGCAGACTTGAGCGTCCCAGAGGAAAAGCGAAGACAGTCGTCAGCCCAGCCAAAGATACTCAAGGTACATTATTGGTCACATATACAGCGTACAGTGAAATGTGGCCTCAGTAACTCATCCCTGAGGAGCAGTGAGCAACTATAGTGCAGCGGCCATGGACCTCATTCCTCAGTCAAGGGTGCAGACTGGAGACAGGCCTATGTACATCGTTTGACAGTGGGGGAAACCGGAGAACCCTCGAACACAGGGACAGAGAATGGGGAGAGGCCCTGCCCCGTGAGGCGACAGTGCTAACCACTAAGCCACTGTGCCTTAACACAGTTCTTGGCTGTTCCTGAGAACATCTGTTCACCAGAAAATTTGATGAAATGGGACCTTTGCTGGCAGGGCAACAGAAAACCAGAGGCTGTTCTCACATCACTACCTTGTTTCTGCTGTTTTCACTCCTCTAGACTCAAATTCCAAAAATGCACAGAACTACATCCTGAGTGTGTACCTCATGTTTACATCCAAATGTGTTTAAATGATTCCATATCGCCCTTTTCATTTTAATCTCTTTCTGTTAGGTGTATATGTTCTGTATGTGTAGCATTAAGGGGTATATCTTTCATTTTATTTTCCAAATAAAAATAGATTATCCTGATATCTTGAAACATGGAACAACGCTAAGTGGCACATATAAGTCAGGGCTGTGTTTGGTCTGATTTTAAACAGAAAAATAAAATGGCAGGAAAGACGCGATAGGGTGACAGAATCTTGATACATATGTGATCAGAACTTCCTCGCCCAACAGTTTGATCAAAGCTTCGAGAGCCTGTTGAGTTGTGCCGGATGAATCTGCAGACTGGACGCAACTACCAATCGAAGCAGCAAAGGAAGTGACATGTGACTTTTAAAGTTTGGACCGTAAAGGCGACCTTATCAGTCGTTTTCTCAAACCCAGCCCGTATGTGATGAACAGGTGTGATTGACCCGACATAAGCCAGGATGTGTGTAAATCTGTCCATCAGGGAGGGGGGGCCAAACCTACCTGCCTGATCGAATAAACCATGATTAGTTCATTCAGATGCTTTATTGCTAATAATGAACTTAACTGCAAGAGGACAGGATGGTTTACACAATACATACACATCTAAAGCAGAAGTAAAATGTATCAAATTCTATTGTTAGGAGACATAGGGGTTATAGACCTTCTTTTTCCTTTATTCTGTCCTTGCACATTTTGGACTGGTTTTTTATTGAGAAATAATGAAGAGGTGTTGTTAAGCTGTGTTAAGACGACGTCACTGTGAGGTGCGTGCGCATCCGCCGGAGTTAGTTATTGAGCTGATGAGGCTCAGCGGGAGTTTTGACTAGGTGCTGCGCGTGAGACGCCAACTCGGCAGTGGACCAGAGCTCCGAGCCTTTCCAGCTGGAGACATTGTAAAGAAAACCAGCCTGACTTTTATATTGAAGATCCATCTAACATCAACCTTAAGAACCTGAACTGACCTGCCAAGACGGAGCTCGCCGCGCATGAGAACCAAGACCAACGCTGGTGAGGACTTGTCAGAGGGACCTATTGCCACCGGCTACCCTGTTGCTAGCCTGCGGCCTGATGAGCTACCCACCTCGACTCTCTTGACTTGAAAGCCAGTCCATCTTACTTCTGTTTCTTTCCCTAGTTTTATGTCTCTTCCATACACTCCAGGTTAGGACCAGTTTTGTTACGGAGCACCTAAACCCCTAGACCTGACACGTCCGTAACACCACCTACGACCACGACAATGTCTGAGTGTTACTAGCTAGCTTGATCCTCTTCTGTCCTCCTTTTAAGCACAACACTTCCCCACACAGCCATTACAGCTCTTGTAACCTTCATCTCTTATTTTCTCATACTTGCAGTCATTTCTAGCTCGGCTTAAAGATGACAAGATTTGGCATGCCTGGTATGCTCTTAAAGGGAAAAATCACGACTTTTCTTGTGGATGTTCAATCAACGTTGATGGTAATCGTAGTCAATTGAAGCAATGAATTCCTCAGTTTGTGCTATTTTGATAGAGAAAGTTGAGTTTTTTTGAGTTGTCCTGCTCACAAAGCCATACTTGCTGTGCCTACATGTACCAGGATTCATTGTGCCCAAGCTCTCGGTTACAGTGCGAAAGCACAAGCAAAAGTGGCACCAATAACATTTATTCCTCTACAAGCTGTAAAATAATTGCATAAATGTTATATTCTGACCCACTATGCAACATGGAAAGAGACAATTAGACATTTTTTGCTGGAAATAACATCACTTTATCATTGAGTGACATTAGATGTGGTACAACAGGAGGCAGGCGACCATACTGCTGATAGCGGGTCCATGGCCTGCTGCAGCCGGAGACAGTGACTCAAGCCTTGTGTTGTGTTGTACCCGAGACTGCCGAGTCCCAGGTCATCACCGCATCGATCAGTAGAAAGACTCTCATTAAAGGCTCCTGTTCTTCCCTGCATGTAGTAATCACAAAAAATACAGCACTTGCCAGGTTGCCAAGGTTGTTATCTGTCACATCGGAACATTCCTTTTATTTTACACTGTGTAGTTCCCATAACAAGAAGTTTTGAGTCTGTCCGCCAGAGCCTGAAATTCATCTCAAAACAAACATGGCGCTGCCTCGCCTTGAGTGCGACGGGAAAATGCAAGGGATGAACAGTTTGTAGTTCTTTAGAGGACCAGTGACGTCACCAATTCTCTGGAAGAACAGGAAATTTTGAAGCTGCACCCCAGAGACAAAGAGAGCAAAAAACTTCTGTTTAGTTTCAAATTATATATTGAATTTAGCCGGATAGATATAAGGTTGAAAATCGGTGAAGTTCCCTTTCAATATTTTGCTCTCTTATATTTACCGTTTGCCAAATGTCTTGTTTGTTGAATACATTTTGATTGCAGATCATACCAAGCATCCCTCGCCGTCTTTGCAAGATGTTTAAATTTGCAGTATGCAATTTTACGTGAGCCGTTAATAGTTAAACAGATCAAAATGCTCTCAGCTTGTTCACAGGGAAATGTAAACCTATCATACTGTTTGTTTTTCTTTTTTAAAAGATATAAAAACATGTTTCTTCACACTCCCATGCTCCTGTATAGATCATGCACCTCCTGATTTTACTTTCAGTCTTAATATTGCTAAATAAGTATTTGTAGGCTTGCAGCTCACTTTGTTCCATGACTAATAGTGTAATTTAGGACTGTTGATGTGCAGCAGCGAGAGAGGCCTTTGAAGTCGAGTAGAGCAGGACGCTGACACTCACATGGAGACTTGAGCAACTGTCTTCAATATCAAAGAGAACAAATAGTTGTCATGGAGGCAAACATCATCCCTGTGTCTCTCTTCTTCCTTCATCATTTCTTTTTGCTATGCCGTGTTACTCACAGTATGTTGTCGATGCTGCTGGGGCAAATTTCTGGTTTAAATCCTCTCATCCCTGCTGCAAGTTTATTTGTTTTCTTTTGTCCATCATCCCTCCCCTCATGTCTCCTTTCTTTGGTCCCTCCTTGTCTTCCTGTATCCTCTCACTGTTTGTTCATCTTCATAAGTAAAAGACACAAAAAGAAATGTTTAAGTTTAGCTCAGCTCAGAAAGATCATGATGGATGCAGACATTGATAGGGTTGTTCAACAATAGCAGTGATACAGCAGTAACTAGTATGGAATTTGTGATAAATAAATTTACCTTGTGATACTTTCATACTTAATAATATTGCACAAAATCTTCAATGGACATTTAGCTGAATAAGTCAGAAGTACTGAGAAGGACATATATTACACATGAACCAGCATCTAAATAAACTCATGCGTGTTATTCTTTAACAAGTTCTTTGTAATCCAAGAATATTTGTTTTCACAATCTGCACATGCTTATGTCTCACTAGAATAACATTTAAAAGAGACGTTCAGTTTTTTACACATTAAGGACACACTCACACTAGGCAATCCGTCCCGCGCATAAGCATGTTTGACCCTTAAAGTCCAGCTTGTTTTGACTAGTGTGAGTGCGGCGTTCCGTACTCAAGCGCAGCACGCTTTGTCGGCCCTGTCACGGTTAAAAGAGGTGGACTTCAGTACGGTACGGACGCACGTGCACGAGCACGGAGCGCCGACATCGCTGTGACTGTTTGTGAAGGATTCACCTTAAATTCAGGCAGACAACATCAAACAGTGTCCGCATACAAAGCAGTGGAAAAATCTGCGACAGTCTTGTAGAGCGTGGGAACCAGAGAACAATTTTAAAATGTTTTTAAAAGATGAAAGCAATGCGGGTAAAAATACGGGTCGCGCTCTGTAGATCAGGTAGCTCAAGCGTGCTCAGGCGCAGTTCTGATACAAAAATCACCACATAGTATGCTTTGCATCAAGTTTCATTGATCTTATTATAAAATCCATTTGGTTGTATTGACATCGCCTTAGGTTTAGATATCCCTCTGCCACCGGAAACCGGAAGATAAGTTGTTTTGGAAAGTTCATAGTTTTCTGTTGATCACCAGCGGTGTTGTGCAAAAATTACACATTACCGTGTTCTGTGCTGCAGTCACGGCAGGCTTCACTGTGCAGCAAAAGTTTTGGCGCTATATGCAAAGGAGTGACAGTTGGTAGCATGTCCTCCTTGGGACATTGGATGATGATGAGAGGTGGCGTGCAAATATTCACACACGCAGCGTTGTCAGGCTCTGTGGCTGTCTGGCGCCCTGTCCTGTCCATCTAGACACTCCATTCAGGCGCCCAGAATTCATAAAGTGATGCAAATGGCTCTCTGAATCCGATTTGAATGAGCAGAGTCTTCCAGACTAAAGACACATCAGTTCAGTTTGGATCTGAAACGTATTTCAAGCCACCTTGCCATTTGGTTTGGATCTGATTTGCAAAAATCGGATGTCATGTTTTTTCGCTGTTCAGACTTAAGGCTTTTTTATACTCGAAATTTTTCTGAGACATTGAATTTGGCAGAGGAAGAAGAGATTTTTTATTTAAACTGTTTTAAACTGGAGGAGAAAGAGATGATGGAGGAAAAGACTGTAGTCTGTGCGCCCAAAAAAACGGACTAGAGCGGAGCGAGGAGAATGTGTGTTGGATAATCAAATGAGAGAAATGGACGAGGAGCAGCACTTTAGGTATTTTAGGATGTCTAAATATCGTTTTGATGACGTCCTACCTCGGATTACACCCAATACCCAACACCAAAACACCCATAGTAACCACGCTGGAGTTTTACAGAGACAAGCTGTGGCACTACGGATCCTGGCATCTGGGTTGTCACAATAGTGTGTAGTACCACTCGCTCCTCATAGCATTTTGCCAGCCTTTTTTTCTCCGTAGTGAGTAGAGTGCTGTTTCATCTCTGTGGCAATGATAAAACGCTCAGTCCAGCCAACCAATCAAAATGTGAGACAAATCAAAACAACATCTGCGAGGTTAAGTTCTGACAGGTGCAAGACACTGTCGGACGACACATTCTTATGTCTTTTTAACGTTATTTTTGTCTTAGGACAGTGTCGACAGACCCTTGTCTTTTAACTATGAAACAGGCTTCAGTAAAATCAATATCGATATTCCAAAAATCCAGTTTGGACTGTCAGTCGGAACAAGGCCTTGGATCCTTTGCTTGCATCATGTGTGGAAGGCAGTGGTGTGTGGTTGAAAACGGAATTTGTTGTCTGTAATGAGTTCAAGGTACTTGAAGCTGTCAGCAGTGTTATCAGTGAACCGTTGTGTGAAGTAAAAAATGGAGTGTTGATGAACTGTGTGAGTTATTGTCACTTAGCTGTGGACGATACACCAGGATTCCCTCATTTTCTTTGTAGATCCATTAGTGGAAACTTAGGATGTTGCGATTTACTGCCAATGTTAACTGTAATGTGAAAAAACGAAATAGTGATTGTGTTAATAGTGCACATATTGCTGTATTGTGTAATAATGTTTCTGATCTTGCTTTGTCTTACTATCTGACTATTTGAAGAGATATCTTGCTGTGTGTCTTCCTTGGCAGGACGTTGAGATACGGACCAATGCAGCTCTCTACCTGCCCCAGATCAGCGAGCTGCTGAACCGAGTACCTCGGCAGATGCTGCTGCTGCTGAAGACCAATGACTTGCTGAGGGGCATCGAAACCACCTTACAGACCAGAGCCTCCTCCTCCTCCTTCATCAACATGTCCCGCTGCTGCATCCGTGCCATAGCCAGGTGAGAAAGATGCTCTCTTTTTCCTGGACACCTCTTTGTTTTGCGTTGTTTTTATAAACTTCATTAGAGATTTTGTTATTTTGTCCACGGTGAAAAGGTGCTGCGAGAAAAAATACTGCCAGTGTTTTAACAAAATTTATATAAAACATGTTGACATGGTAACTAGACAAAGAGTTTTGCTCTTAATTCACATCAAAAGTGACGTTAAATGACTCCAATATGTTAATGCAGGTGGAGTGCCTTCCTGCATTAAAAGGACCATACCAGTGTTACTACGTCATTGTCCTTTGTCAACATCAGCCACATTGGTTACATTAACCCCGCCCATTTTTCTGAAAATAGCTTTACGTGTGATATTGTGTTTGTTGATATTTTGTCCATATTCAATAAATAAATGAAAATGTGTGACGTTAGTTAAAAAGAACGTCTGTGTCAAAATCCTTCCTCACGCTGATGTTCAAGCAAGGCAGCACTTGTAAGGAACTATTTTTCCAGGCGTAATAACTTAAGTCTCAACAGCTTACGGCTCTCCTCTCTCTCTCACTCAGCGATTTTTGTCAAAATAATCACAGACATTTCTTTAACAGGGTGAATTACCTACACCCAGCAACTTTCACTTGTCCTGTAATGTTTTACCTTGTTTCGACATGAATGGCAGTGAAATGTAGTCTGAGAACTGCTAAAGTACACACGGTTGAATTTTAACAACATTCGTAGAACATAGGGGCGATCTCTGCTAATGGTGAGAAGCCAGAAATAAACTGGTATGGTCCTTTAAGCTTTGTAGGTAAAAATCGGTTCAATTTTCAGTGGCTTCATGAACTTCTATTGTTATTTCGAGGCCGCATATTGTTAGTCTAAAATATTAAGTTTGTTGACAACTAGCATGGTCACGAACCCTCTACAGAAAGGCCACCAATACGATAAACACGACCTCTGCAGTAGGTTTAAACTGACCATTATTACATACATTTCTTTTTTGATTTTCCTGCACCAAGTCCTTATGTGGCAACAGTGAAAATGTACTTTAAATATTTCTGTAAATGTATGACAGCCTGAGGAGTAGATAAGTGTCACCTAACTGGTGACTGAAACAAAAGTTTGGAAACGAGTAGCTGATTAGTTCAGTTCCTTCATGTGTGTAGCCGTTGGAGACTTTGAGCAGGAAGCTAAATCCTTGTGCTGCAAAGAACTCGGTGAAAAAATAAGACCTATTAATCTGTTGTTGTTTTTTTTAATTTCTACTGTAACTGTTGTTGCACATTCCTCTTTATTCTATTTTTAAACTTTAAAGTGTTTGACTTTGGTATCCCCGATGATTGTAATAAATAAAACAGTAAAAAAAAGCATCAAACATTCTCCTTTGACCCTTGTTAGATTATTGTTCGGCTACAATTATGGAGACATTCCATCATGTTCCAGTTCACTGAAAGAAAAAATAAAAACAATACATTTGATTCCTCAGGGACCTGTAGGTAATGTCCTTCAGTTTCTGAGATGTATGCATACATGGTGCTGTAGTGAGACAAGAAATGTGTCAGAACCAAAGACAAACTAAGCTGACAAGCAAGTGTCTTGAAAAGAGAAATTGAATTTTTCCATTTTAGGTTGGGAGAGGAGAGATGTGGGCTGTCACTTCAGCTCCCAGTTTCTGATGGCTGAAGGACAGAGCACTGGACACACACACACACACACACACACACACACACACAGTCCTCTGCCTTGCTTGGTGCTGCTCTGCTGACAGGGGTAGAGCTTGTCTGAATAAGTACATCCTATAAATTATTAACCAGCTGTAGTGCCACGGTGGTCATGTAAGGTGCCAGGGGATCTGGCAGTGCTACCTCATTCCCATATCTCAGCTTGAGCATTCTCTACCTACAGCAGCTGTGTGAAACCTTTTCTACAACTGGCACTGCGTTCAAGTGCTGTCAGCAGCCGAAACCAGCCCGTCTTTAGCGTGCAGCAGCTTTTTCTGAAATTTCTGATGTTTCCTAACATCAGAGAAAGATTATCCGTCTGCCGGTTAGGGCCTTTGCACGTTCTTCCTGTATCTACATAGACTGTAGGAGTATCTGGGGGTTAGGACAATTGAAAATGCCCATTGGTCTAATAGTGTGTGACTGTCAATGTGAGATCACTGTGTGACACACTGTTGACCTTCACAGGGTATGCCTGCCTATTTCCTACTGTAGAAAGGCTTCCTCCAGCTCTCCATGACCCCGATGAGGCCTGGACCAATGATGAATGACAGTAATAATAGCCCGACCAATATATCAGTTTGCCAATATTATCCAAAGATATCGGCCAAGTGCAGATATACCTGTATCAGCGTATGTATAGTCCAATAAGTGCTGATGTCAAAACTGTATTTTTGAGGCTAGAAAAAATGCTTGGACATGTAATGTAATATAATGTTATGACATAGTTTGTCCAGCAGAGGGCGATCCATTACTCCATTGTTAAAAAGTGAAGTGTGGACTGTTCAGTGCACTAATACTTGAAATAAAGTTTGTTAGATATCCTGTTTTCATTATGCATCTTTGTCTAACGTATTTGATAACCACATTTAAAGTAATATATAGAATTTTGGCCGACATATCGGATATTGAAATTCTCTTACTCCGTAATATCTGCGTTGGCATCGGCCCTACTGGACCTACAACAGCTCAATTAGTTGACGAAGATCATGAGATGTGATTGAACAGTAATAAGAGCTTCCTTTGAGCTTGGATTTTTTTGTTATGTTTATTGTGCTCAGAGGAGCAGTATGAAAATCATTACCTAATTAATAAATTTTAGTAATTAGTGCTGAAGCATGATTGTCCCCCCTCCTCTCTCCCCCGCTGGCCCACACTCACATTGCTCCAGTCTAACTGCGCCTGAGCACGTTTGAGCTACCTGATCTACAGAGCGTGACCCATATTTTTACCTGCATTGCTTTCATCTTTTAATAACATTTTTAAATTGTTCTCTGGGTTCTGGTCCTGCAATCTAGAAGTCAGTCGCAGATTTTCCCACTGCTTTGTATGTGGACATTGTGTGCTGTTGTCTGCCTAAATTTAAGGTGAATCCTCCACAAACAGCCACAGCGATGTCAGCGCTCCGTGCTTGTGCACGTGCATCCGTACCGTACTGAAGTCCACCTCTTCCAACCGTGCCAGGGCCGAAAAAAGTGTGCTGTGCTTGGGTATGGAACAGAGCGCTCACACTAGTCAAACAAACTGGACTTTAGGGGTGAAACTTGTTCAGGGATGGTACGGATTGCCTAGTGTGAATGCACCCTAAAACACAGCTACTGAAGTTCTACGTTCTATGTTCTTCAACGGATTTCAGTCAATTGGAAAAATGAGAGGGAAAATAAATAAGAACAGTTCCGCGTGTCTTTTGTTGTGGTACTGTTTAGGCTATCCAGTCTGACATGTGCAGGCATTAAATTGACAATGCTTTTAACCAATAAACTAGCCAAAGCCATGGTATTAGCCAATCAGAGGCAGAGCGGGGGGTCGGTCTTGCCAAGAAAGAATAACGTGGACTGTGAGGCTTGTTGAAGTTTTGCAAGAACATCAAAAACCGGGAAACAGTAACAGGGAGTGGAAGTAATGATGGACTAACATTAGATGTGGATGGATATATATTGCTAATTTAAAATGGATAGCTGATGGATAACGTTATCTGAGAGCAGCTTCTTTGGTAAGTGTTTCTATTTGCTGCTTATTAACGTTACCGTTAAGGTAATGTCCCGTCGAGGGTGGGGTTAGAGTTTATGTTAACGTTCATCTCTGTTACTTGAACAGCTGCAGTTGTCCTACGTTTATTCCCTCAGCTTCGGTAACATTACTGAGATGCTTGTACGTAACGTTACGTCACGTGTGATTCTCCTTGTTGTGATTGGTCATTAATCTTTTGTTTGAAACATGAAAAAGAGCAACACGTTAAATTTAGCTAGGTCTCTTTAAGTTAACAGCTAACTTTTTTTTTCTTAGTTGTCTTTTTCTTTCAAGTGATAACATTCTCAGTTTAAATAAAAGCACTGTTTTTGCCGGGTGTTCTGGTTTGATAAATTAAAACATGCGCTGAAAAGTTAGGTAGATGGTTGATTATTTGTATGTCTACATTACAAACAGAGTCAAGCTTTGCAGAAGTATCAGTTTTATTGAATAGATTGAAAACACTGAAATTACATAAGGGTAAACTGACAATAGACAAGCTATTCAAAATCACCTTCTTCCTTCAAAGTGCTATTGGTCTTGAGTATCTTAACTAGTGTAGGTTAAAGCCTATACATACTATACTCCTTTTTACAAGAAAACCTTTGGGAAGTGACCACGCAGCAGAAAAAAATGGGGCTGCTCTTGAAGTGTGGCGTGCTCGTATGGCCGCGTTATATGATTTTGCCTGGAAGAAAAAAAATTCTGTCAAAAGATTTTTTTTTTTTTTTTTGCTTTAATCCTTAAAAACATTACATTAATAATGTTAGACACTCAGTGTACAGTATAAATAGTGGTGACTACACGCAGTACGTGCTGACACATCGCCCGTTAATGGCCTGATAGTGGCTGAACTGAAAATTTTAACACGTCACCTAACCCTTGTCTTCTCACTCTGCGCTAATTT
>JAQLOL010014106.1:0-12734 GCA_029783665.1 Naso thynnoides
CCTACCCCCCTCCCTCCCTCCCCAGGCCGAATGAACAGGCGATTGGGGGGAAAAAAACAAAAAAACAAAAAACAAAACACTCGCTAGTCAAAGCGGCAGCTCTACGTCGCGCACAACCACAACAATGGCAACAACAGCAACTCAACTTCCTCCTACAAATGCACGATCGTCGGTGTGACGTGCAGACCGCAGTGGGACGACTCCTCTGTCCATGAGTTTCATGTCTCAGACCGGATCATGTAAATCCAACTGCAGAAATATCCAGGGGATGGGAGCGTCGCGGTAACCGTAGTAACTCACACACACACACACACACATACACCTGTCTGTGTGGTCACGTCTGTTTTCCCAAACTATGGAGTGGCCCGAGGTTCAAATGTCACAGTGTTAATCGCACATTAAAAAAAATTGTGCCGTTAAAAGCATTTTGTGTTAACGCGTTAACTTTGACAGCCTTAATATTTATGCAATTTCCCCTCAAAGTGATTTTCACTGCATGTCAATATTCACCCATTCACACACACATTCATACACTCATAGCAGGCACCCATACAAAATGCCAACCTGCTCAACAAAAGCTGACACACATACAATGATGGGAATGATGGGAGAGCTCTTGGGAAAAGTTTAGGGTTCAGTATCTTGTCCAAGGACACTCTGACATGCACACTAGAGGAGGCGGAGATCAAACCACCAACCCTTTGATAAGTGGACTGCCTGCTCTACCCCTTAAACCACAGTCAAACGTGTGTAATACCTTCTTCTGCCAGCTCGGTGATGTGTGTTTCCATGTCATTAATGCCATTTGCCTCCAAGTAAGTCCACAGCTGAAAGAGCGTCACCGTCATTCTGTTGCTGCCTCGTCGTGGTAACTTCTGACCCAGCATCCGCTCAACCAAACACAAGAACACTGCATACATACATAACACGTGTGAGCATTTCACAATGCCTAACATTAACTATACACACACAGATGTTATTGTACCTGTGTCGGCCATGTTGCTGGTCCTCTCAGGCAGTATGCTGGAGTAGACTGTAGACAGTATAACCAGGAAGATCTCAGCATAGACGCCATACACACTGCCCTGCCCCACACACTGCTGCCAGAGTGACACAGCTCCCTGGCACAGGCCCAATTGTGGTATCACTGGGATCGAGGTAAGAAAGAGTTACTCATCATCCTTTTACATTTAGATCAAAGCTAATATAAAGTATTTGGTTTGACTTTGCTGTGGAAGTTCATTCTTGATCTTGAGACAACACTCTCTACTCAAAGATTTACCTGCTCACTCTATCTAAGCTAATGATGCAGTTGAAAGCATAAAAAAAAGGTAGTTTTGTTTTTTTTCCCCTTAGTTTTGCCGAACCCAAACTTGATGGCAGTTTGTTTTTGGTGCTCTATAGGTTTGCTTTTTTAACCAGTCAAAATACTGGATTACAGTCTATATTCAGCTGGGATAAACAGGCTTTAATGCTAAGGATATTAATGTAGTCAAGTTACTGATAATATGTGCCTTTGTTACATGTATCATACAAATGCATAATATGTAATTTCTGCTTGCTGGAGGTCTCCCAATTAAAACACAAAAACTAAAGACGAAGTTTGGTGACACAGTGAACTTGGTTGGGATGATGAGATTTGTTTCTTCCTTTGTTCAACAGCCATTAATGCAGATGAAAATCTGACTGACTCAGGCAAAAATGTTCATTTTGAGGTCATACATTTAAGTTTTATTTAAGTTACATTATGTATTATTTAAGTTTACAAGTTTAATAGTTCAAAGTCCTGTGAATGTTTTAAAGTTTGAATGGAGTTTCTGGGTGGAAGTATGGCTGAACAGTGTAGAACTGAAAAACTGAATTTTCTGAACTTTGAAGGTTTCATCCATAAGAAATGAATGGGCCAAAATTCCCAGAAAACCTGGAATATTTTAGAAATTTTCAGTGATATCAAAAATCTGAAGGAAGCAGGAATGTCCTGAATTTTCTGAATCTTTTGGTGTTTGAATGGTTTTAATATGTTGAGTTATTTGGAAGTAGTTAAGGATGAAAAAAAACGGAAGAAGAACAGTAATGATAAACTAGAGAAGGCAACTTAAAAAGGAATTGTGTGTGAATGTTGAAAGCTGACTGGCTGAAGCTGAATTGCAAATGCTGAATCTTTGAATATTTGTTGAAAAAGCTGAAGCCACATTAAAATACTGTTTGAAAGCTGAATAATATCAATGATGCTTAAATAAGCGTCTTTGTTTCATAAAGGGGTGAGGCAAGACGGTGACTGCTGTCTTTAACAGTTGAATATTATCATAATGTAGGAAAATTGTGAAATGGTTTAATTTTGTTGAGAAACTCCTGCTAAACTGGGTTAACTGTGTGAATTAGCTGAGGAGGTGAGAACAGATACTAAAGTGCTAAAATCAAATAATGGATGACTGAGGAAAAAA
Source organism: Naso thynnoides (assembly GCA_029783665.1). Classification (NCBI taxonomy): domain Eukaryota; kingdom Metazoa; phylum Chordata; class Actinopteri; order Acanthuriformes; family Acanthuridae; genus Naso; species Naso thynnoides. The sequence goes on from JAQLOL010014106.1 coordinate 2,445, forward strand.
AACCTGAAGAAAGTGCAGAAGCTGAGGAATCTGGAGAACTTTAAATGGTGTTCCTAGGTGGGAGTATGAATTAGCTGGGAATGTTTTAAAATGCATGAAAAAAGTTAAAAAATATGATGATTCTAAGAAATCCCATTTGATAACAAGGGCCAAAAAAAATCACAGAAAATCATGAATTTCTTGGAAACAGTGAAAGACGAGCCAGACGCCCACCTCCGTACTAATCCTCAACCCCCCACCTCAACCAGTAAACCTAGGAGAAACACTAAACAAATCTTATTTTCAGGTTTTAAATAGGAAAGAAGGAGAAATAAGTCATGAACCAAACTAAGATTTGCACTTTTCATTTGTAATGTATTAATGGCATTAACTGCAAATACAGAATTGTCTGAAAACACTTTTTGATAAGATCTGGATTTTGGTTGCCTTATATGCAACATTCAAAGTTAACGCTACATACCTGTTTGTGTGATGAACTGCACTTGAAATTTTAGAGATCTCTAATAGTGCTACAAGTTTTTTGGCCTGTGCTATAAAACTATTAACCTCTTTAGCACCAGCGCTATGTACCAAAAAAGTTTACATACAGTCCTGCTATTGTTTTCTGACGTTTTCATGTGTGGTCTGGCAAAAGTTGTGGGATCCATTGAGAGTTGTTTCTGAGATTTTTAAATTACGTTTCACTGCTTTTCTACTTTTGGACTTTGTGCCATTAGAGTACCTTACAAGCACACTAAATATGAAAACGGATAAGTTCTACAAAATCTGGGAACCCTATTTTAATTATGAAGGTCTTGGTGTCTCTGCAATAATGTTGCAGGGTTTTCTTGATTATTGTTAACCTTATATTGATTTTATTTATCTCTCCTTATTTTGCCCTTCTTATCTGAGTTTTCACATTATTGTTACAACTTCCGACACAGCGTATGTAAACCTGAGCTGCTATTCTATTTGTTTGTTTGTTGTATTGTTTAATTTTTGTGTCTTTTTATGCATCTTGTAATGTACCAAAACATTTATTCGTTGTAAAGGTGGAAAAAAACAATAAGTAGAGTCTTTTTTTTGTGCTTTTTTTTTAAAACCAGAGTGGTGATGTGTGATGACCATCACCATCTCCGTGATGTTGATTCCCAGGAACCTTAAAGTGTTAACCCGCTCCATCTCAGCTTTACTGATGTAGACAGGAGTGTGTCTTTGCCTCCATCTTCCTAGAATCTACAACCAGCTCCTTGTATGTAAAAACATACTGCTACGATTAAGATCAGCCATGACCTCCTACCCACACCTCAGAACTTGAAACAGTGATTGCAGAAGACCCCTCTTGTGAGGAGTCGCTCCATCCAACAAGCACTCAAGTTCTTGTCAAATGCAGCGGAAATAAGCACCAACTGGCTGTGGATCAAAAGGAAGGACATCACCTGGGCTGCAAGATGAAGAAGGAAGGGTATGGAACTTGGGGGTGGGGGGTTGTACCTGGGACACCAGGTATCACTGTTGAGCCCTTTGGAGACGTGGGCTCATTAATGAAATGCCTATGAAGGAAGGTGCCCACTTGATGACTCCAATGATGCGTCTACCTTTCCTTTCACCACTCCGATCTTACTGCCGAACCAGGAATGCCACTATTCCGCAGGAATTGAAACATGAAGTCATATAAGTTTTACATTATAAGTAAAGAAAAGCTCTAAAAGTGACTGGAAACATATTTACTCTTTCTTCCTCCCTGAAAAATTCTAGATGTAAGAGGGCCAGTCCTTGTGCTCTGCCCACTACCACTGCTTGTGTTTGGTTGAGTAGTGGGGTAGGAGAGCTGTGTACATCAAGTGGGAGCATTGGAGAAATTCATCATAGGTTCCATGCATAGGACTCAGATGTAATGGCATTTGTGCACCAAAATTGGCGACTATCAGACGTATCTGAACAGTAAGTGCTGTTGGCATCTTTTATTTATGTTGTGTTTAGGTTGTTTACTTGTAACAGACATTGGCTGACAAATTGTAGTTGGGCTGATGCAAACTGTCACTTTCTGTACAGACATGGTTGCAATGAACTGGAGATCATTGGTTTCTTTTCCTGCAATCAGCTTTTCAATTTGTGAACAAATCTAGCTTTTACAGGTTATGTTTGTATTTAAGATTTAAGGAAAAGAGCACTAACATCATCACCTTCAGTAGAGGATGTGAAAATACCTCTCTAGTGACAGATTTGGCACGGATAGAAGTCAGTATAGTCAAGTTCTGATGTTTTAGGGGACATTAATGTAAGAAAAACAGAGTGGACAGGCGGTTATTTACTTAACCTTTTTTTTTTCTTTTTTCCCAGGCAGCCTTTTGCATAACTGAGTTTGATCCCTTATTGGGTCATCCACTGTATGTAGATCACTGAACACACCGCAACACTCAAGGTAAATTTTATCAATTTTAATTGCAATTACTGGTCAACTGTCATTAAAGGTTCACTGAAAAAAAGGTATCAATATTTAAATTTTGCATATGGAAATGACAGCTGTGTGTATTTTCCAGACAAACAGACAGTATAAGCAAAGACAAATGCACAGATACCAGAGCTTACCTTCAGCAGGTTGTCTCAGGCGTTTTGGGTTGTCCTTGGTGATGTGTCGGATGATTTCTAGGACTCGAGCCTCTCTCAGCAGTCTGTCTAAAGCGTACATCTCTCCACACCGCAGAGGTCCATATGTACCCAGACGCTGCACACCCAATGCCATATGTCACTTTACACAGAACAAATACATCCATGGACATGCAACAGCTTTGAAACATATATTCTGTCCTCTAGGACTTTAATAACATGGATGATGCAGCTTTATTGCTCATAGAGTTTGCTTATTAAAGAATTTAACCATCTTACATTAGTCTTATTTTTTTTATTTTTCATTTTTTTATTATTAGTTTTATTGTTTGATGTTATGATTATCACAACAATTATAAGTGATAAAACTGCTAACAGCTGAAACTGCTTTATGTTGTGTTACAAGAGTTACTGTAGCAGTAAACCTCTGGCTATCAAAATTGGAACTAGAAATGCTATTTTTAAAGAGTTGTTTATTTTGGCCACATCCACTCATACAAAAGGTTTTTTTTTTCCTCATTTGTTCTAAATAAAAATCTTGTCCCCACAAGCACTGTTATAAATAAATCTCTTTCAAATGAAAAAGCAACTGAATCACAATCATGATGAGCATGCCAAAACAACAGGTAGCAATAAAACCCTAAAGCCCTATGGGCCAAGAAAATATTCTGGAAAAAGGTGCTAATAGTAGGCTATCTGCAACTAGCAGTCTGTTTGGTTTAACCAAAACCTGCAGAGTTGGCAGCGGGGTTTGTGCTGTTGGAGTGTTGGATTATGTAAAAACATCTGTAGCACATTCTGATGCCTCTGTGTCTCGATATAGTAAAAGACGAACTTTACATGTGTCGACATGTAAAAGTTATGTCCGCAGTGTAAGCACCAGTAATATATTACCTAATGTAAAGTAAAAACTGCAAACAGAGTTTTTAAATTCCGTCCTGAGTTTTCCCCAAAAATCTATAAATTGAATGGACTGCCCAAATGCCATAACAACATAAAAAAGATACTTTTTGAAAAAAATACCTGTGTACATGTGGACATGACATCTGACTTATTTGCTACAGCCAATCACCTTTACAAAACATTTTTACTTTCTTTTGAAAAAGGAATGCCACTTACTATTTGTGCAACAAATGATCATGCCACTTAAACAGAATTGCTATGTACTTCTACAATTGAAAATAAAATTTCTGCTTCAGTATCTGAACAATATAAACGTGGCTGTAACAAGTGCTTCTGCATGTCACCTACCAACAGCTGTGTGCTACAGGTCCTTAAGTGGACCACCAGAGAGCAGTCCAGAGTGGTGCAGCCTGTAGTGAGGGGTGAGAGGGGTGAGGACGGACTGTCCCAGCCTCTGTCCTGCATAGACCTACACACATACGAAAACAAATTTTCAGTGTAATCCTTTGTGTTATGGGAGGTTGTGTTTGGGCTTAACTTCATTGAGCTTCTGAAGGCTCTTACTGGTCAGTTCAGTTCTGTTAATTAGCTCTTCTGTGTCCCTCAAACAAAGAGGAGGTTCTCAGCATTTCAACTAAAGACACACAGAATAAGAATGTAAAAAAAGCAACAATCAGGGATATATAAAACCTTAAAAATAGCCGTGGTGCAAAAAAAATGATTTAAAAAATAGTGACTGGTATAGCACACTTTTTTTTGTATGAACTGAAGCTAAGGGCAGCTATAGATCTCAAACACAAGTTTGAAGTAAACATTACCCTAGTCTTTACTTATGACTTTTCTTGTTAAGATCTCCATTTTAGCAGGTTTCAAAGTGTGCACGACTGTGAACCACTAACCATAAGCAAAGGGTGAGTCTGTCTACCTGAGACAGCAACCTCCAGGGGCCAAAAACTTAAGCAAACACTGAGGTGTCAAATATTGCGGATTTGAGGCTGGCACAAAAAGCAAGTCAATTCCCACTGAGCCCATATTAAAATGACAAGCTTGATGGAGGAAATAAATATTTACAACCTCGTCCAAAAAATGTTTTTGACCTCTATAGGTAATGTCCCTGTGATTGTCATTTCCATGTCTTAGAGACACTGTATGTGTTTTTTACGGTTAGGTTGACGCCTATCACTAACCAGTGCTGCCTTATGTTCAACACATCAGCGATGAGGGTCATCAGCTGATGTGTTGAATTTTGGAGTCCATCAGTATCTTGGTTCGATTCCTCATACTTCAGGGATTGTTGTCATCAAATAGATTTTCAATGCGCTGTTTTTATTTGTGCTTTGCAAATGTGATGCCTCTACAGCTTTTAGTTGGGGAAAAAAACCTTTTTTTGTCTTCTAGCTTTTTGAGGTCAGTGTGCTACAATCCCATAAAAAAATTTGACTTACTGATTAACATCAGTTAGGGTGACCAAATGAGAATGGGTGAAATTTGGGACAGGGGAGCTGGGAGTGGGTGTGGTCACGTTTGCAATGCACGGGAAAACGCATGACGATCAAAACTCAACACTATGATTATTTTTATTCATAAATTCAGTTATCGGCGGGAGTTTACATTTGGAAATGACCTCAATTATAGACCAAGCTACAGAATGTAACACAAAACCCTTGCATAAACAATTACTCTTTTGGGTCCTTTTACTTAAATGTACACAAGCCAGAGCAAATCATCCAAAGAAGCTGAATGATTTTTGACTGTGTCTCCCTACCGAAACTAACTCAATCAGAAACTTAAATAAATAATTTTGGTTTCTTCTTTTACCACTCTTCATTAATATTGAATCAGAAATTTGCTAAAATAAAGCAATACCCCAACTAATAAACACTGATTTCTTACACTTATCCTAGAACAAAAAAAGGATTCCACCAATTGCGACAGTTATCATTTCATATGACTAATTAATACAGACATAAAATTTTAAAGTTTTATTAGACTGGAATCTGTAATTTCATCATTAGGATGAAACCTTAAACTGGCTTCATTAACGGAAGACTACTCAGAAAATATTTCAAGACACCAGCTGGATTAAAACACCTTACAGTTTAACCAACACTTGTTATAACCAATGGAGTCATATCAAAACCATTATCATTACAAAAACGCACTCAACATGGATGTCCATTATCTCCATTAGACAATGCCGCCACGGTCAAACCACCATGAAATCACTCCGTATGCCAATGACATTTTGCCATACATTACAAACATCTGTCCTCACTTCTATTAGTCTATAATCTTATTAACAATATATGGAGCATCTGGCTTCTCCATCAACTGGACAAAATCTTAGGATCTGCCAAAAGTAAATGGGATGCTGAGGCCAGGGATGCCTTTTTAAACAAAGTGTTAAATCTATTAAGAACATTTAAATATACCCATTTATTACAACAATCTGGAAAAATAGAACAAATTACCATTATCTCTAACTGGCAGAATGTGAACAGTTGAAACTAACATTTTTCTAAAAATACATTGTCTCTTTGCAATGACTCCTTTCACCCCATCCTGGTTCTTCTCTCTCAATAGTGCAGTCACAAATTTGTAAAAAAAAATAAAAATAAAAAAAATAATACAAAAATTTGAATGAATGTATCTACCCTCCAAAGAATTTAAGAATATGTAGTTTGGAGTCTCAAAATTTCTTTTATTTTGCCTCTCACATGAATTTTTGTTTATCCATTGTCAGACAAATTATATCAACTCACCAAAATCAAAAATTATTTAACTAAAGAATTAAACGTTCAGTATGTCCCGAAAATAGATAAATTAATAAAAACTCAAATCTGCTTTAAAAAACAGAACAAAACAAACAAAAATATCATACCACTTTAACTGAAAAAATCCATGCTTTTAATATATAAGAAACCCTTTGCTTTTTTAGCCTGGATTGAGGGTGAAGAAAAACCGTCCTCGGACAGCAACTCAGTGGTGGCCTGCTCATGACATTCAACCAAATATAAACAGAATACAACATACAGAGTCACTGACACTTCTAGTAAGAGTTAGAGAAATCCTAATGCAATTGTGTTTTAGACAAACCAGCAAGTTAAGAGAAATCATAATGAAACACATCTACCCTAAGGATTTTACTTGTCATAGTCTTCCCTCTATTTTAAATTACAACCACTTAAACCTTAAAAAATGTTACAGAACAAAACATATGCACTGACACATTTTCCATGACAAAAGTCATATAAAACATATAAGTCAAAAAGCTTTTACAGAACCAGTTGTTGTTGTTGTTGTTATTATTTACCAAGGACTCTCATTATATCGTCCCACCAAGCTGACACTGCAACAAATTATACACACATTTCCTACCTAACATGAATCTACTTCTCACGCCATGATCTTATCCACACACCATGTAACTTTTATGTCTATTATCTATATCCTCTATGTCATTTCTTGCTTGTCATGCAATGTCACCGAAAAAACAAACAAACCAAAAAACTCATGCTGACTGATATGATACTATACTATATACTATATTATGGTACTACAACAGAGAACATAAATCCTTGCGAAGTCATATTTCAATGATGGTGTGATATTTCAAGGAAGTTGTGAACACAGAGTTTTTTCTTGCCAGTTTATACAACAGAAGAGTGACTGAGCTGCAGTGATGATACAACACAGCTCCACTAGATGGCATCAGCACACTAAAATAACACAGGAGTTCAACATTACTCCCACTCTTCTACATCTCCATGTTGGCTACGACAGAAAAACAAATAAAACGGAAAAATAACAAACAAATGGCACTGTAGCAATCTTAATGAGAGGGCAGAAAACATCTTAAGTTATTGTCATGTATGTAATAAATTTGGACAAATAATGTCATTTCATTCTAGGTCATTTCATGTCTTTTATGGACTGATAAAGAGTGTGTGACTCAATTGAACACAACTATGTGGTTCTGGTAACTCACACATCAGACATGTACAGTGTAGGTTTCAGCATGATCACCAGCAGGTTATTTTTCAGCACTGACCTGCCATTTCTACTCCTCTTGTCCCACCTCTCCTCCTCTTCCTCCTCCCAGTCAGATGTGTTGAGGAAGTCAAAGCTGCCTAGAGCCGTTTCCACTGTGAGGCTGACCATACTAGGTGAACGGCTGTGCTTGCCACCCTACACACACATGCACACGAGAGCACAAACACAAACATAGAGATTCATAATTATATGTAGTAGTAGGTCAAGAATCAGGTATGTCTTACTTGCACAAGTGTACAGATACATACATTAGGTGTGTGCACACACATAATGACAATGTTCAGACTCACACACAGTGTCACAATAGGACAGCACACCAACCTGGTTTCACCCTAATATCAAACACTGATAACACAGTCAGATAGCAGCAAACACCAGTTGGATATTGTTGGTGATAGGGTAGATTTACAAAACAAAACAAAAAACCCCCGATAAGTTTATTTGGTTGAAATGCATGTATGACAGCATACCTGTATTTAAGGCAGAACACAAGTATGACTTAAAAAACAACCAAGAGCTCTTTAAAATGCAGGATGATCAAATGCTCTTATTAAAGGCTAACCAATGTTTGTGTGTTGAAGCTTATACCAAAAATACTATATAATCTGATAATTAGACATTTTCACATTAATACAACAAAAAAGTTGCTTGAATTTGTTGTTCAGAGAATTTTTACCAAGGTATGCAGTGAGCAGGACGTTTTACAGTGTAAAGAACAACCTGTCATTTCTCTCTGGTGGACAACAATGTAATGTTCATCAAAACTGTATGTAATGAAGGTTTTAAACCATCAAACATATCATATCTATAAAATTCATACTATTGACACTGATAAATCTGTGATACGAATAATGTATTTATATAATTTCACCTTGAAAACCAAACTCTTACTGAAATTTAAACAGAGGTAGCAATAACATGCCCCAAAAGTAGAAAACCTTCTACTTATGCCATTTCACTGAGCCTTCATTAATCTTTCATGCACACCAATGAGCTTAACCTCATGATTTATTTTTTTATCCTATTTTTACTCTTTTCATATTTGACTTTTTATTTATGTAATTTAATTACTACCCTGATGAATAAAGACAGAAAAGTAGAGACCAAAAAATGTACATGAAAAACTGAAGTTCATGTGAACATGTTGACTTATATAATGTTTTAACTCCTTCACCTGTTGGTTTAACTCCTTTTAACCACCTGTATTTAATTGGTAATTAGTGATTTAACATCACAACATTGTAGAATTTGTGTACATCAGTTTTCTGATTTTAAACAATTTTAGCAAGATAAAAGACTGTTTTGGTCTCAAATATTGTTTTCTTCATGTGAGTAAAGGGGCCTGGATGTTGGGGGGGCTCACATCTGATCTGTGCCAACCAACCTGTGATGAGAACTGGGACATCTGTAATGGAATGATCAAGTTAAAGGACACTGTAACATCTTGACACTTTTTAGTGACACAATAGCAGGGTCCAGCAGGGTGTTGACTTCTTACATTGCGTGCTCTGTTAAATGCAGAAAACAAATTTTATTTATTTTTATTTATTTAACCTTTTTTTAACCAGGTAAATCAACTGAGAACCAGTTCTCATTTACAAATTTTACATGATATACTGTAATATAAAAAATTACTTCTATATTGACTTTCTGACATAACATAACAGACGTCTATTGTGCACACACACACAAAATGATTTGCGTAAGTATTTGCCAAATTTGTGATTTAGAAAAACCCTTATTAATTTTTGTAGTTAATGCAGTATAATATTAAAAGATACCAACTGGAAGAAATGTCCTGGTTGTATATCTAATGTGTCTGACCAGGAAATAACAATCATAATGTGAATTTATCATGAGGTGGTCATGAATACTTTTTAGCTACGACCAGAAGCTCTATAGGGTGCCTACATCCCACCTGTTTAAATTGTACTGCCGATCTCATATAAGATGTTTGTCAATTTAAACTTAACTTTGCGAGTCAAGAAAATTAGACTTTGAAAATAAGTATTTAGAAAGTCTATACACTCAAACGATGAGTGACATCTTAACAACAATCTCTTAGAACACGCTCACACTTGGCCCTGTTGTCCCATACTGTGCTGTAACCTGACTGTCCCCCCTCCCCTCTCCCCCGTTGGCCTGCAGTCACATTGCTCCAGTCTAACCACGCCTGAGCATGCTTGAACCCCCTAATCTATGGAGTGTGACCTGTATTTTCACCCACATTTTTTTTTCATCTTGTGATACAATTTTTAGATTGTTCTCTGGTATCCACTATCTGAAAGATACACTCAGATGTTTCCACTACTCTTTATACAGACTTTGTATGCTGCTGTCTGCCTGAATTTAAGGTGAAGTCTCCACAAACAGTCACAGCATGTTGGCACTCCGTGCCTGTGCTTGTGCAGGTGCATCAGTACTAGGGCTGCACGATTCTTGCTAAAATGTGAATCATGATTTTTCTCCCTGAGAATTGAGATCACGATTCTCTCTGTAAAAGAAAACAAAAGCTTGGTTGACGTTACAGAGACTCCTAGTGTTACCTTGTGGTGCAGCAATGATGCCAAAGGACTTGTATGTAAATTATTACTCCTTACACATTGTCGTAAGATTTTGTCAGTTCTACACGATGAAATGTCCCTTTTTTCTGCATGAGTATGTCATTACTCTCGCTGTCGCCACCGCGATTTTCCTCAGCGGTGTCATTTTTTATTTTCACATGTAAAATGCGGCTCCAACCCC
>JAQLOL010014107.1:0-12731 GCA_029783665.1 Naso thynnoides
AGCAATCAGCGAGGGATAAAGTGATGGCTGGGTCAGTGCATTTATTTAGGCCCAGTTAGGCCTAGATTTAATTGTTCTTGGTTGGGAGAATTACCATATGTGAATTTACTTGATCAGCAGAAAAATATGATAACGGCAGTCCCTGATGCAATGGAAGTGAAGTCCGTAAGGGCTACAGATTGTTTTTGTTCGAATGATATTCATGGGGGACCTGAGATGTTTAAGGGAATATGACACCTATATGATGCACTTTGGCTCATGTGAAGTGACTTTTCAAGCTCCACATCACAAATGGAGTAGAACTTTGCTTGTGTGGGATCAAATTTTGTCTGGTTATGTCACCATAGGAAATTTCAAAGATATTTGGTGGATTTGTGGTAACAAAGCATACATATTTCTGCCGTATGGGTGGATAGGATGCTGCTACGTAGCAAAGCTGAAACGCCCATACAAGGCGCTCACTGTCCAGAGGGGACATGCGCCTGATGAAGTCCAATCTGATAATATTTCTGGGAGTAGGGAGAAAAAAGAGAACTGGCGCAATTTCACAATCTGGAGTCGTATCATTGGAGGATAAGTTTAGGCGAGAAGTGGGGTATAGGCTTATTCCCATGGTATGGTGTGACATTTTTGGCAGATCACATTGATAATATTACTCTACAGGGTTTTGCAAATGAGACCATTAGAGGTTTTGAATATTTGTCAAATACTCACAGGAGCCATAGACTGACGTTGCTGAAGCATGACATGGCTCTTGATTATATTTTGGCCAAAAAGGGTGGCCTGTGTGTGGTGTTGAACTTAGCTGGGGATGCCTGTTATACTTTGGTCCCTGAGTTCAGTTAGAAGCGTTGAAGAATATAAGGAATGCATTCGTCCATCAGAAGGAGCAGGATGGTCTGCAAATGCTAAGTGGCAGGAGAAATTAGGACTGGTGGTTCAGATTTTGGTAGCACTTCTGCTGTCAATTATGTGTCATGTTTTTTTTTGTTTGTTTTTGTACGTTGCTGTTGACTTTTGCGATGGCTATGATGGGTTGGAGTTGTGATGCCTGGTATTAACGATGACGAAGAAGAAGTGGCGATAGACGGTGAATTGCTGGAGAAATATGCATTTGATCATTTAATTTAATTATAGTCTTAGCATTCATTTTTATATCGTTTTACTGTTTAGTGGTTTCTTATTATAGGAGTGTACTGGTAATGGTATGATTGAAGGGGGAAATGGACAATGTATGACATAACTTGGAACAACTTATTAATTTGTATAAGCTATATTTGATGTTTTAATTGGCATCTGTTGTTTTTTTTAGCAAAGATACTGGTTGTTTTCTCTCTCCTCCTAGAATGATATAGGAGTGATTGGCTGTTCAGGGACCCTGAGGTTTTAAAGGGATTCAGACATTCAAATATGCGCGATTAAAAAAGGACCGGAGGGCCCTGAACAAGGACACTATATGATAAAATGTTTAGATTTTAAACACCATTGACACTACATTGGAAGTTGACGCCACTAAAGAACTGTAGTATGAAATTTTGTTTCTTTTTTATTTTTCAAAGCATTAGATTTGATTTTATTATATTGTAGTCTGTGATATTGATAGAGAACATTGTGTAATAATGATAATCTTAGTAAGACATAACCGTTAGATTAGCCGATGAGTTTTCTATTATTGCATGAATAATATCTGAATTGTATAACAATTTGATTTTAATCATTTAGAGAATGATATTTTCTGTTATGGGGTAAATGCAGTGGGAGCTCAGGTTTTTTTGTTGTTTTTTCCGTGTTTAGGGAAAGAGGTATTAGGCAGGGAAAGGTACATTGGAAGGTCCGATGGGTCGACTAGCCTGAATTTTGACAAAGCTGTTTTGATTTTATTTTCTGAGGTTTCCATATGTATTCACTTGATTCATATTTCTATACTGACTTTTGAAAAATCCCCTTTTTAATTGGCTTGGAGTACTATATGTGGCTGCCCGGGGCAAGAGGGAGCCGTGGGACAATTTTCCTGTCTAGATGGATGACATAGGAAAGATAGCTGCCAGGCAGGTTTTTTGCTCTCACACTCCACAAATGTATTCATGGACTGGAGTTGAGGCCTCAGAATGTGAAAGTATGATATACGGTGAAGAGTTGGGGTCTCCTCCGCTCCGAAAAAGGACCCCCTCTTTTAGTTAAACCAGATGTTCGAGCCTCAGATTTACAAAAACAACTCTCCTATATAAGCAAGAATGTCTCTACTTCAGGGAGAAGACTCATATTGGCGTGGGGTCTTCAAACATACGCCCTGGAGTGTTATTTGATACTCTACCTTTTTGTAGTAAACCTTTTTATATACAGTCAAGTCGGTGTCAGCGGCAGTTTCTTCGTCATCCTCACATCATCACAATTTGAGAAACAACACAACCATTGCCAGCCCTCTCTCATTACCCTTGGCATCTTCTTGCTCTTGGAGAGGGGGAAGAACTGCGCTGGAGATATGCTCTGCATGTCCAAAAGACAGAGACAGAGAACTCCTCCCCGCCTCCAACGTGTTTCTGGCCACAGCACCAGACAGGACAGTCAACTTAAAAGCTATGCAAACAAGAACTGTTCACTACAGGAATTCTACTATGTCCAATCACAGCAGACTTCTTAATGAAAGACTGTAATTTGTTAGAAGCCCAATATTTTAATCCAGTGTTTTGTGTATAATATTTTGAGTTTGACATTTATATATAGACATATATTTATGTACTCAGTTTGATGAGCAAACTTCAAACTTAAACCATTCAGCAGCATTCAATACACTTAAATCGGTGCCTTATGTAAATAGCCACTCTGCCCCTTCTCCTAGTATTTCTACTTTTTCTAAAACTTCTACAAGAAATTTTACTGTGGAGCCAGCTTTCACTTATGCATAAAAAAATATCTAAATTTGAGTCCAACAGTTGTGCCTTGATTTTGTCATATTTTCGGAGAAAACATTTAATATTCGAATGGCCACCAAATATTCTCTACATTTAACTTTAGGGTCCCATGTGACTTTTGCATGATAAACTGACTGAATGATTGGTGATAGCTTCTGTTTTGCCATAGCGATGCAGCTTTTGGTCGCTGTGGTTGGCGGTTTCATTGTGTTATTGATGTGAAGAAACTCAGCTAACGGTAAGCCGAAAGCCGAGCTGAAAACCTATAACAGCCTGTCTGCTGCAGGAAAGGAAGTGGTGATCTGTTCTCAACACTTTTTTTGTGAGTCCTAACCGCTGAGAACAAATTCATGTCTGTTGATTAACACACACGTCTACTTCTGTGCCTCTCTGTGGTTGATTGTTTTGTTCTTGTTGTCTGTGAACCTTTTCTGAGCCCTGTACCCACACAAAGCTAAACTGAGCCCAGAGACCAATACCCACCTGGAGGTCACGTCAGTGGATTTCATTTAGGGGGATTGTAGTGAGAAAACATTCTACAGTTTGTCCTTGCTTTTGATGAAGAAAGTTATCCCACAAAAGTGACAAAAGGTTCTTTGTCAGTTGTCCAAAACAATACATATGCTAGTGCTGAATATCTGCTTACATGTGCCTCTGCAGCTCTTAGGCTGGACAGAGCTCATGCAAATAGATTATAGTTGAGCTTCAGCAACTCAGAGAGCTTTTTGAACAAATAAAAGTAAAAGGGGTTCAAAAGCTGGAATGACACTGTGTGACATCATTTGTTTTTATTTATTTATTTATTTAGATAGATAGATAGATAGATAGATAGATAGATAGATAGATAAAATGCACTTTGTAAAATGATTACTTGGAATAAAGGGTCAGATTAAATAAGATTCTTCTATTTCTTTCTGCTCACTGCCAGCCAGGTTTTTGATTCTTTGTGTGTTTGTTTATTTATTTCTCAATAAATAAAATAAAATAAAATAAACAGATTATAAAATGTATAGGGGGAAAAGTGGGTAACTGTCCAACAGGTCAAAGCTATTGTCCACAGAAAACCTTCTTCACTGGCTCTTAAAGCATAAAACAGCTTTTTAAAAACTTTTTTGTCCTGCCACAGCAGGTTTTTTAAAAAAAAACCTTACATTGTAATTACAGGACAGTTAAGTCCTCATGACGTGTCCCGCTGTGTCACCTGAAATGTTTGCCCTGCAGGTGCTGACAAAAGACAGAGCTCTAACACTGCGTGTTGCTGACAGTGACATATCGGTCTCCTGTGAGATAAATTCCTCAGCAGTCTCTACTGAGGGTGGAACAGACATCACAGTGCTTCCCTTCTCAGGACTCCATACTCACCCTTTCAGCTGCTTAACCTTGACATTAAGTGCACACCGGGAGCTTGAGCATGCATCAAGTATCATACATTCATCATTTATTTGGTTCATCAATCACTTTTGCCATATATACACAGCACATGTACAACAGTATTCCAAAGAAGCCCGTCTGACCCAGATAGTAGTGCATACACGGCTGGGTAAATAGTCCCCTGTGATCTGTTCCTGCCATCACCTTGCAGGTACACAACCATGAGCATGTTTGCCAGCACGCCCATAAATAGAAGCCATGCATCATTTCAACCAGGAACACGGCTTAAACACGTAATCCATATGTCATGCTCCTCTGCATGCACTCCATCAACATGAAATGTTGTGTTTGCACGCGTGTGCAAAGATGGGGATGTGTAAGCGACAGGAAAAGTACGTGTGACAGGAAAGCCTATTTGAATAAGAGGGGAGGATGTGTCTTGAAAAAGGAGATGGACAATTATTCTTACCACGTCCAACAAGAATGCTCTGCTATCGTTTGTTGTGGAGGATATGAACATAGATTTGGGCATCAATGTTGTTTGTAAAGTGAGAAACGAAGTTTGATTCTCCATCTGAGTTGCTGAACTCAGTCTCTCACAGAAGACAAAGGAATATGTGACCCTTTCAGTTTTTGTGAAGCAGTGTTAAGTTCGTTTTTTTATTTTTATTTTTTTCAGAATACCCACTGACATAAGTGCACATACATACAGTACAGATGAAAATAGAAGTAGACACTCTTATGTCTTTAACTCTTTAACGTCATCACAAAGAAAACAGCAATGGGGAAAAAAATTGCAAGTAATTTTTTTGCTGCATTTGGACAACAATAACAATAACAATAATCAATGTTTCTTTTTTTGACAGACCCCACTGTGTCATCCCCCCTATATGGTAAAAGTATCAAAATGTATACAAATACGAGAATAAGTAGAGAAAGTCATACAAAACACTAACTAAGAAATGAGCATTACAGATGTTGAATTGAATAAATGGTATGCCACAAACTTTGTAGGTTTTCATCCAACATAGGAACACACTGCAACTATGACCCTTCTATCTAAAACAGCTTAACTGTGTGGTGGCACAACGGCACTGACGTTTTTCCAGCATTAGATCAACTTTATTTCTGGTGGTATGCTGCAAAACACTCCTGGTGGTCTCTGGCTCCAGCAGGGAATCCATTTTCTGTGCATTTTCTTCATTTTCTGCTCTTCTTACAGGGCGGTGGTGTAAAGATTGTGTGTTGAGGCAACCTCGGCTTCATCCATTGATTCAAAAGAAGAGTCTCCCGTCACTTCTTCTTTGTGTGGACAGATAATCCTCTATATTGTCATCATTGTTACTGAGACCAGCATCAGAGTCTTCTGGATTTTCTGGCACAAGCGAAAGAAAAATGCGTGGCCTTGCACCACAAAACAACATGTGACATGTGTCCATCTATTATTGGTAAAACAGACAGAAAACAAACAAACAAACAAACATGTTATCTTGTAATAGCCTAGTTATAATATGATCTTATATATCAACCTGCGTCGGTTTGTTACCATGGAATTGGCAATATTACCAGTACAAATATTATTTCCATGTGTTTAGTCTGTATATATTTACCTTCTGTACTTTCAAAACATTTTAGAACATTTAAAACATTTTTTTTTAGCACATATGTGATTGAATACCATTAAATGTATCATAGTGACAAAGAAGATGGATTTAAAGGTTTATATTTAATGGCAGGAATCAGTTCTATTTACAGACAGTTTTGACTAAAGTCAATTTAAGTTCAGATTAATCCTCAGCCATGAAGCGATCAGCCCTCGGGCCTGATCATAAAACACAATATCGGCTCGCGCTCATTTAACTCATTGACAAATCACAACTAGAGAGCACAGAGTGCACATTTTTCCGTTCTGTTTCTCGGGGCTCCCTGTCTTGTTTTAGATGCGTCCCTGATTCAAATGTCGTTATCAAGACCTGCTGAAATCTCATAATGAACTGTTCATTTGAACCAGGTGTGTTGGAGCAGGAACATATATGAAACATGAAAGTTAGAAAACACTGCTATAGCCTTACAACAATGATAGTGATAATAAATGTAATTGTATTTCATTTGTCCGTGATTTTTTTGTCAAAGCCACAGAGAGTCACTGCAGAGGGGCAAAAGAGCGGCGTGAGGTTCAAGAGCCCCAGGCTGCAGACGCCTACTCTAACCAGGAAGTAGATCTCTATGAGGGGAAGTGGTCCTAAGAGATAAGTGACGCCAATATGGGGGAAACTTCCCTCAGAGCCTTTACACACCGGTGACTGTCATTAGAAAGGGAGCTTAAAATTGGAACAATCTCATGAGACAAAAACTTCTCATTGGAGGACTGACTGAAGATGACATCGACAGGCATGCACAGTTAAGGTTTTGGAAGGGTGACGGCGGTCCAAGAAATCTTCACGGTGCCGAAATCACAGCAGAAAGAAAGTAAGAAGACTTTTCGAGGTTGTCGGCACAAAAAATCTCGCTCTAGAAATGGGCAGGTTTGTCAGAAGTTTTCCAGCAAAGTCTAATCTGACCTTCCTACTGAAGCTCTGCAAGGCAAGTGGGAATTTTTATTTTTATTCTTATCTCATACGTACGAGTTAATGTCTCGTACATGCAAGATAAAAGACAGCAGCAGCACCCCCAGCTTATTATACATTGTTTAAAAGCAGTGACAATTAAAATATTATTACTATACAACTAGTACATATTTATGTAGGCTATCTTTTTTTCTTTTCAACTCAGTAAATAACAACCATGCAATGCAATTCAGAGCGTGTGTGCAAACAGGAAGTGCAGAATAATATTACAGGCAGGATTTTATCCTCACTCCTCTTTTTATTTGGAGGCGGGAGCTTTACAGTACTTTCAAGTGATTCATCTTATTTTTGTTATCAAATGGAAAAAAACCAATAACAGTTAATATCAGTAGCACACAAAATGTATCCGTGTTGTGTCTAAGCAGGATAATCTGTGCATTATTAGGAGCATTTTAAAACAGTGCGCTCTCACACTTTGACTGACAACTGATTTCATAACGATTACACTCGCCAGCTGCATCTCAGGTTGACGTGAAAATCAAAACACAACTACTACGATTGACGCCTACCAACAATAAATTAAATCTCATCTGCAGGAGCAGCCGATCAGTAAGTCGGCTTTAAAACAGCTGGAGCCGTTGTAGACAGAGTTTGTGTCTGTGGGCTCATTAGGATCCAAAAAATAAGAATTAAAAAAAAGGAATAAACATTAAAAAAAAAGGGTATAAAGTTATGATCTCGCTTGTAACATATAAAGTATATCCACGTTGTATTCACCTTGGATAAACCGTGCTGTTTATTACAGTGGCATTGATTCATTTTATGATTGATTTAATCATTCTTTTAATTTACATTATGTCAGAATCAACATTGTATTTAATCTTATTTTGATTTTCTTATTTATGACTCACCTTGTAAATTTGGTTGACATATTTGCAACAAACTAATCATCGATTAGGCTACTTTCTGAGATATGATCAATGACGGTTTACAGGTTCGTGTGATAAATTAATTATATGGACAGCATAAAGAGCCTCACAGCAGCAGCAGTTGTTTCTCCTTTTTTCTTACGCATGAACTGACAAATGGGGAATAAAAAGTGCCTCTTCACTGACTGTGGGCGCTGTTCGCCATCACAGCCGCTGTGAACATTTGCATGGCTGTGTACTCCTCTATACATGTACGCTCTAATGTGATGTTAACGCCAGCGAGACATTCTCATCAAATCCATAATATGACGAGAGCAATAAGGCAGAAAAAAACGGTAAGCTGATATTGTGTCTGGAGTTTATCATGCTGAGAGAAGAGAAAATCAAAAAGAGGGAACGGCAGGGAGGAAGACAAAAAGAAAGAAAGGAAGTCTCAGTTTAGTCGTAATTAACTTTGACTTCCCAACATAACAGTCTGTAATTTGACAAAGCCAAGTCTTCTCCTTCATATATAATCACAACTTAACTCCCTTTGAAGTTTGTAAAGATGGCAGCTGCTGCTGTTAAAGCCAAGGGCAGTCGTGTGAAGTGCACTGAAATGCAGCACTTCAGGGCCCTGAATGAAAGCGTCCACTGATGGTAGAATGTTAACCGTTATTGAAAATTAAACTGGCTGGCGCCTGCCACCAAGGCATCCACAAGGATTAGCAATTTTCATACTGAGAGGCATAGCATTCTTAAGAGCTTTATCCGAGTTATGTAATGTGGATGGGAAATTATTGCCCATCAACATGACAGGAGGAGATAGTGAGAGCCTCTCTATATATTTGCTCTTAGAGGCTTTGGTCTGAGGCAACGTATGGGGTTTTAAAATAAGGAGAAGAGCAGAATGTAAAGTGTGGGCTGAGGCTTAAACCCTAAATGATAGGTTGCATAATGCATATACGGCAAAAAGGGTGAGGGAAGATTGGCATATATACCGTGTGTGTGTGTGTGTGTGTGTGTGTGTGGGTCTTGTCATTTCTATATGAAGGAATGTTTTATAATAAGGATACAGGGAAGAAGGAGATCATAAGAAGTGAGGACAGCTGGCCACCTTTTCATAATGAGATTAAGTAAGAAGCATTTTATTATTATTATTATTATTGTTATTATTATTATTATTAGTTGGGGTATATTGATACAGCAACATATCATAGTCCCGGCACATGAGATACGATGATCACACTGGCGGACTCAGGACGTTTGAGGGGCAGGGGCAAAAATAACATAAAGGGCACTTGTTGTATGCATTGGAGCACCAGCGTGCAAAAAGTTGTCGGGTACATCACTGCGTTTTCGAATGGCAGCCTAAAGGGCACTTTACCACTTTTTGTCCGCTGGAAGGGCATCCAAGAAGGCGCTTCGTTATGAGGTGTCTACTATCGGGGCATCCAAGAGGGAACTTATGCAGTCTTTCTTCTAACATCAGGGCACCAAAGGGGGCAAATTCCCCCCATGCCCCGTCTCTGAGTCCGTCATTGGATTATCAAATCGCTGGCACCAAATACTGATATTTCAATTAAAATAACAGCACTGTAAACAGATTTCCCTGCAAATTTGACTTCATGTCTCCCTGCGGTGGCTGTTGTGGCATGAATGTGGGTAACGTGAACGGAAATCAACACTCTGAAGAAGTTGACAGCAGAATAATGTCAGACAGCGGTGAAAAGATTTTAAGTTAAGATTTGTGCCGGCAACTTCCAAATCTAAAGTCTAAAATAAATAAAGGTTTATTGACTCCAAGTGGACCAATTGTTTGCTTACATCCGGCCATGCAGATAGTTTTGGATTGTAGGTCAAGGTTTTAAAATATCTCTGAGATTTCTTCCTCGCCCCAGTAGAAAAATTTGTGGTGCTTTCACGTGAAAAAATTACATCTATAAATCTCAGCTTTAACAGGTGCGAACTGTTATTCAGTTTGTTAGTTTTTAGTTATCTGCATATTTCTTTGTCATAAAGTGACAATGAGGACTTTTCCTCTGTTTATTATAAATTTCCCTTAACAGCCTATTACGTGTAGGCTAACGAAATTACGTAACGTAATTTCAAAATAAATTTAATTGTAATCAGTTACAATTACTGAGAAAAATAAGCAATTAAATTACAGTTAATTATTAAAATTTTAATGATTACAAAGGGGGTGACATCTGAATATTTTCTGTAAAAAGCTCAGGCTATATGTTGAATAATAATCATCTTCTTGCTTTTCCCATTTCCAGTAGAGGTCATTTTGTAAAGTTTAATTCTACTGTGGTGCTTTTGATTGGTTCAGTTTTTGAATTTGCAGCGCCCCACATCAGCCACTGCCAGGTTAACAGATGAAAACATTTTTTAGGGACATTACTGCCATACAACTGGCTTATAACTTATTTCTCTGTCACATATAAACACATTACCTCAACATGATCCATCCTGCGGTCTCTCTGTCACTCACTTCCAAAACAAATGCACATGTTGCTGGTGTTATGCCGAGTTCTGCCTGCCTGGCACAAAGATCTTTACAACAGTGGGCGCTTGTGTCACTACCGCTTTTGTCCAAAGGGGGCGCTAGAATCAACAACAACTGAAAGTACTACAATTTTCTTTATAGCTGTACAATTGTGAGTTGAGAAGATTAAAAAAATGTACTTAAAGGGCTTATGAAAAGAATAAGGAGAAAGGATTGTAAATTGTATCTAATTATTTTGGGTTTGAGATGTATAAAATGACAAACAGTTGTAACCTGTCACCTGGAATTTTCCAGAACTGTCCATTTTGCCTCATCTGCCGTCCTCTAGTTTTCCAGTGGAGACCGTCTGGTCCAATCACCTGCTAAGCAGCTGCATCTCATCAGCAATCAGCCACAGCATATATAGCACATACTAGAGTGTACATAGAGGCCAGTGGAGCCATATAGAGACAGATAATCTGTATTGTCACATGGCTCTTGGAAAACACAGCTTTCTCAAACAATGAACCATTCTGACCAGTCTGTAAAATGACAAAATAATAACTGTTACTGTTCAATGTTTTCGTAGCCGGAATATGAGCAGATGATAAAAATGATCTGTTGCCTGTGGGTGGGATCCTGCTCACTCTTCTTCCTGAGCATGTTTGTTTGGAAAACTAGTTCAGAGACATTTACATCGAGCTGAAAAATATGAGTGCCGTTTCATAGCTTAGATGTCCAGTGTACGTTCCTCTTTGTTTTACTGCCCTTTTTCTATTTATATTAATGCCCATACAACAAGACACTATCAAAACCACAAGGGAATACAATACATGTTTCAAAATGCCCATGGAGGTGTCCATTATCAGGAATTTCAAGTGGTTTGCAATTAAAATCAAAAGGTTTTTCACAAATTATAAAATTCGCTCTCCTGGGTAACACCCAAGGGTTTGACTAAGACCTGGATCAAGCATTGCCATCCCACTAAGTTCAAATGCAAAGGAAAGAATGTTCCCTACTCCAGTAAATAGGACTAGGACAGACTTTTTTTTTTCTAGTTCCCTTAAAACCCTATGGCTGAGCTGTGCGTCAGGAAGGTAAAGGTATGCTTGCAACATTTAAAAGCCAGTAAGAGTAGTTTAATTTAGTAAAAGCTGCAGTCTGTAACTTTTGTTAAGAGCTAGCAAGCTAACGTTAGCAGTAGCATTGTGCTGTATTATGTTTGTTGTCGCCTTCTCTTTTAAGTCCAGTTTGAAACGAGAAGAAACAGTTGCAGCGAAAGTTGCAGCAGAGTAAACCGGCCCATCTCAGCTTGAGCTCGGGCCGACTGATGGTGTCGCTTGCAGACACTCTGTTGTCGGTAGAGGCGAGTCAGAGCATAAGGCATGAACAGCTAATCAGCTCATAACTGAGATCACCTGTCGTCCAAAGCGTAGACCGGCCGATCAGGACAGAGAGTACAGAGAGTGTCACTGATTTGGCGAATAGAACGGGAGCAATAGGATTTCTACCAATCCTGAATGCAGAGGCATGATGGGAAAACACTGAGATCTCACCATACTCTCTGACCACGTCACTTACTTACAGATCTCCATAGGTAATATGTAATTTTTTCCCAATAGAACACAAAAAAGTTATTGATGTTTACTCAAAACATACCAACTGCAGCTTTGACTTTAGTTTTTTGATATAATCATACGAGCTGTAGCGTAAAATCATGCACAGGCACGAGATGCCATGCCTGATGACAAGGTTTTACAGTTGATTGTCAGGCTTGTGACCTGAAGCTCGTGCTACAAAGCTAGTTCAACATACCTGGGTTCTCTTTTCGTCACCTGACTTCACTAAATGTAACAAAGCAACTCAGCTTAGCGCTCACATCAAGGTGGCCATCAACTAAGTAAATCAGTGCAGGGTTTTCCATTTAACACATGAGCACATTTACTTAAAAGAGGCAACATTTGTAGCATAGGATTAATTGCAAACATGGACAAGTCTACAGGCAGCAGCGGCATATTTTTAAAAAAATGTACCAAGGTTAAACATATAATTCAGGCTAAAAGCAAAAGCTGATAAACAGCTATAAAGCTCAGCTGACAGAAAATCGCTGACTGTGTGAGTGCGTAAGGCTTTTATAGCACTTCTAAGATAGTTTAAAAAATGCACATGGGATGGGTGCCAGATCACAAAAAACAAACATACTCACTGCTGAGTTTAAAGAGAAAAAGAGAGATCTGCACACCAAAAAGCGTCCATTTACAAGTTTTTAGAGTAATTAAAGCCCAGAACCACTTTTTTCAGGTGGAAACCGATGATAAGGAATATTTAGTAGTGTTTTTGATTGATCCAGGTCTAAATCTTGACATTTAAGTGCAAATGAACTGACTTTTCCACATTCTGTTATGAATGTGTGTAGCGACTGCCATCTACTGGTTGAAACCTGGCCATTGCAATGCAGGTGAAACGTGACGTGTCTGACACA
>JAQLOL010014108.1:0-12731 GCA_029783665.1 Naso thynnoides
CTGATGAGGTGTGGCAGAAGGTGAGTGAGTGGAAAAGTACTGGATCCAGGGTGAGTGACAGGGGCAGACTGTGACAGATAGTAATATGTGTAGTCAAGAATAGTGTTTACAATGTTTATTTCCTGTATGTTATGTTAAGTAGAATTGTGTTTGAGTGTAGTGTATTTGCACATACATGATGTGGTATAAGTTGGCCTATGTTTGAGTTGAAGAAGAGGTGACTTTGCACTTGGAAATGCATTTTTTTCCAGTCATTTAATAGTTTGGCTGCTTTTAGAGAACTTTCAAGGAATTTTAAGTGTTGTAACAAATTTTTATTTTCACGTCTTTCCATTTGCACACATCTGGGATGACTATTGTTTTTTAAATCTGTATTGTGTGTTTGGCAGTGACTGTTATTTCAGGTGTTTAGCTGTGGTGTCCCTAATGTCTGTGTGCACATGGAGAGCTGCTAATTTTTAGTGAGCACTGCAGAGCCTGAATTCTCCCCTTTCCAGTTTGCTGTTAGCATGTCGCTACCGTTAGCTCGTATATACCAGAGGCACATTTCTCTGCGCCAGTCAACAAGTGGTCATGCTCCTCTGGTCTCTTCTAATCACATAGCCTATAGTCACTGTTATCACTGGCACAGGGTGTTTTAAATCAATCCAGTGCAAATGTACAGTGTACATTACAAGCTAGCATTCAAGTTAGTTAGTGTCCTACGAGCTAACGCTAGCAACATGCTAACAGCAAACTGATTGAGAATGTGCATTTTACACGGTCAAAACAGTCCACAACAAAAGCGAAGGCACACAAAAGCGACCTTCATATTCCTGGTTGTGCCCAGCATTGACAAACACAGCGGCCTTTAAGCTAATGCTAGCAACATGCTAACAGCAAACTGATTGCTTTACCCACTCAACAGTCCACAAACAGCTCCGGAGGGACCCTCAAATTGTTGAGCAAACCCGAGGAGCTACAGAAAGACCCCACACACAATGCTCAATACACTGTGCTCAGTAAACTATGCTCAGTCAGTCATGCACATACTCATGTGTTGGGCTGATCCCCCTTCCGGGACCAGCCAAAAACATATGGAAGAAGAAAAAGAAAAAATAAAGAGCAGATAAACACAGCAGACAAATGCATGATAATTTAAGGACAAGTAAAGCTTAAAAAAAAGAAAAATCAAAAGGAAATTAAACAGAAAAGGAGCAGAAGAGAGTGAAATGCCAGCTAAAAACATTCTCCGACAAAATGCCAGTCTTATTAAAGTGATGCTTGCATGATGGGGTTTTTATAATATTCCCTGTTCATATCACTCATTATAATTTCACTGCTCCCTCAGCCCACACACACACACACACATGCACACACACACACAATGCAATTTAGCTGCCTGACTGGGGACACATAAACCAGAATTAAAGCCATTTCTGTGACACTGTAGAGCACCTCCAGGATTTAATATACATTTATGTCATTAGTGTCTCCAACAACTTCATTTTGTAAGACTTTACAAAAATATGCAACTCAACTGAAAAGTCATGTAGTTGTACAACTGCTTCTTGTAAATTGTAACAATGGTTCTCATAAAGGATTCTGACAGTTAGAGACCGCTCACCCATAATTCCACCAGATGTGTGCGCGGTGCGTCGTATGGCAGCAGAGCTGAAACGTTTCTCACCGTCTGTGGCTGCGTTGTGTTCGTACTCCGTAGCAGTTCCGGTGATCCAGAGACCTCCACAACAAATACACAAGGTTTCTATTTTTTCCGGATGAGAGAGCACAATGCATTAATTGAACACAGAGCAGATCAAGCGGGACAGGAAGTTAGACACAGATACATCATTAAAACAGAGACGAAAACACCGCATACTGATGCCAGATATTACTTCACATAACTTCATAAATAAAACGTCATTATGTGCAGAGCCAGGCCTGAAGTCAACAGAATAGGAGTTTTCCTAAGCTACTTGATTCTGTAGTTACCACAAAATCTCGTAGTCTCGCCCCTCCAGTGGTCCAACTGTTCAGCTGTGCTGCACTCTGAAATGCAGCCTTAACGTAGCCGGTGAGTGTTGACTCATGGCAGGGAACAGAGCAAACGCACAGCAGAGCCGTTTCAACACGTACACGCATTCAGTAGAATCCCGAGGTAAGGCCTCGTGTGAAAAGGCCTACTTGTTACTAGATTTCCAAAACATTTCAACTGCTGTTGAAATGTTGAAGTCCCCGGCTCTGTCAAGACAGCAGTAATCTTTACCTGCCAAAACCTGGATGTAGTATGAGTAAGAGTGTGTAATATAGTATGAAACAAGGATACTGTTGCTTAAAGGTGAATGATTTACTACAGCCACTTTTGAAAAATGCTACATGAGAGATGATACCAATTCCATTAAAATTATTTAACAATGGAATTCTGAACATATTCTCAGAATTAAGCATTTACCATTAGAAAAATGAATTGAATGTCAGAATTCCGACTTCTTCATTCAGAGTTTATCGTCGTTGACCGTCGAGTTTTCAGTTTCCAATGTCAGAATTCTGACTTCGTTCAGGACATTATGAATTTAATGTCAGAATTCTGGCCATATTCTTAGGAATTTGAGTTTAATTTCAGAAATATTACCTTAAAATACTGACTTTATTGTCAGAATTCTGACTGTAGATTCAGATCAGTTATCTGATGAGTTATCTGAGCAGTGTATCATTACTAACTTGACCACATTATTCAGCAGGTGACTCTGCCTCTGATTCATAAAACTGCCTCTGATATCCACATAGCGCCACCACCACAAAAAAAAGGATATATGCATTTTTTTCAAGAAAAAAGTAAGTCATCATCATCATCATCACTGCCTCTAGTAGTAATTAGTTAACTCCAGCTAACAGCAGAGTTGTTGTTATTGTTGTAATCAAAGAACCAGGCACTCCTGGTTTTGACAAACAAAATCCTGGCTAGCCCAGAAAGTTAAATTGTCAGCATGATGTTCATTTCTGTCACTTGTGTTAGCTCTGAAAACAGAGATCTCAGCTCATTCATTGGCTTGTTGTCATTATCATCAATGCAAAAGAATAATGCACTAAATAATAATCACTCCAACGCCCCTCTTGACATCTAGTAGTCAGAGCCAGAGTACAGAGAGAGTGAAAGGGGAGAGACTTCTACTGTCAAGGTGAGTCAAAAGGAATTGAAGGTATAGAGTTATTTGTGATGCAGACAACCTTAATTTTATTGAATTCAATAGGGATATTAAATAGGAAACATTGCAGTCCAGGTGCACTGTATGAGACTTACTTGATAACTTACATATAGGAAGAAAAGGCAAGATTAGAAAGGGGAGAGAACCAAGAGATGATATGAGCCAAATCAGCCTGACCCAAAATATTTGGGGGGTCTATTTTATACTGCTATATTTCAAGTAATTTAAATCAGTATCTTTAGCCCAAAACATATGTCAGGGGTCTGTGCCACAAAGCTATTATGATGTTAACCTGCTAGCTTGATGGATTTTTTCAAACACTCCTCAAACCTACAGTATGACACTTATGAATTAGAAACTTTTACTTTTCATGAAAGATGTCAGGTGGTCGTTTTACTGTGGAGAGCTTCTTGGTAGCAGTGTTATGTGTGTGAAAATATGTGTGTAAACAAAACCATAAAGATAACTGGGTAACAACATAACCTTGCTTTGAGACAGTGGTGATTCGTCATAATGGTAGAAATGATTAAAGATGAATGAAGCTTATTGGAGAGGTCATTTTGAATACAGTTGTCTCCTCAACTTATTGATTTAAAACAACATCAGAAATTTATTTTACAAAAGAAGCATGCAAGCATAAAGAGATCCGCAAGTTTAAACAATGAGTGAATACAATTAAATATGGCTCTAAATAAGTCATGAAACTGATTTATGTATTTCAGATTTTTAATATCTTCAAATATGTGATCTGACTTGGGCCAACCACTTCCCCTTGATGAAATTACAAAATATTCCCATAATTTGGGATCTTGCTATAGCCAAATGGTCATAAAACAAGTTAAAAGATGCCAGAATACAGGAAAGGTAAGGTAAGGTAACTTTACTGGTCCCCGAGGGTAGATTTGGTTGGAAATGACCTCTCCTCTGTCATCCACTCTAATTCTGGCCCCACAGACCCCCCATTAAATTGTCCCACTGTGCCAGAAGGAAGCAAGCGCAAAATCTTTGTGCTTGCGTAGACATCTCCTGGGGTATAAGCCCCCCCATCTTTAAATCCTAGTGACCGTCCCTACATGGACAGCAATCAGCACAAAACTGATGAAATTTGACATTTATATTAGGTTTGCTGTAGAAAATTCAGAGAAAGCTGCATTTTACAGTTACATGTATGCAGTCAACAAATAATTTCATTGCATATATTTTAGTCTATGCTTAGTAACAACACGACATCACCAAAGCAACACACCATCGTGTTTCATTTTTGCCTTCCTCCTATTCCATCAGACTGTCTGTTTTTACCTGTGCTGTTCTAAAAGTGTCTCTGACAGCCTGCATCTCCTGTCTGCCTGATAACACGTGGAT
Source organism: Naso thynnoides (assembly GCA_029783665.1). Lineage (NCBI taxonomy): Eukaryota > Metazoa > Chordata > Actinopteri > Acanthuriformes > Acanthuridae > Naso > Naso thynnoides. The sequence goes on from JAQLOL010014108.1 coordinate 4,551, forward strand.
GCAGCGTTATGGCCCCCTTCTGAACTGGAGTGTGAATCAGAACAGGACAGCTATTTCATTTAGGTTTGGATTCTGAGTTCTGTTACAGCAAGCTGAAAAGATTAGACATTTAAAAGGAAGATTAATGCTTTCTCTTATAAGAACTGACAACATTGTTTTAAAGACATTTTTAAATTTAGGCTATTGGATTTCAGACTTTTTAAAACTTTTATCACACCACAGGAATTCCTAAAGGAAGGAAATTAAAAACTGGCTATGTGTTAGTTTTCAAAATTATCAATTATTCACTTTACCTTTCTTATTAGACCCGCACAGCATGTTTTGTCTCTTGCCACTCTGAAGTTTAATGTTTAGTAAATAGGGAACACATTATTCAGTTAGTCCTGTACATTAAATTAAAAGATTCACTTATTATTCTTTCCTTTTTCTTTCTTTTTTTTGTTGCACAATACATTTGCGATGCTAACATACACCCATTTCTAATGGGTGAAGCCTTGGCCTGAAAGAGAGGTCATCAGGTGGTCCCCAACCTTCTCTGGGTGTTTCGACCCTTAACCACAACATCCTCCAGTTGGTGGGTCCACAGTGACTGGCCAGGTCACTGCCCCTCTCCTCCCGGCTCCCAGCTTGTGTCCTCTCTCTTGTGCCAGAGCCAACAAGAGGCTCTCTCAGACGCTTCTCCCAGCCTATGAATGGCTGATTTCCTCAAGTGGCCTCTTAGCCCAACCTTTGTCATTAGATTCCACACAGATTGAGCTGGAAATCCTCGACAACCAACTTCCACTGTCATCAGCCATGTTGTCCACCTCTTATCCTGGCAATCTTGGACAAGTTGCTGGTATTTGGCTTTTTTCCTCTCTGCAGCTTCCTCGTAGCCCTCCACTCCACCAGGATGATCTTCTTCCCCTCTGGAGACCACATGATGATATCGAGTCTTAGAGTGGTGGACAGTACCGCCTCTGGGAAGAGGAGTCCATGTTGGTAGATCCAGCACTTGTACTTCTCAGGCAGGCCGGACTTGTCAGTCTTCTTCAATCACTCTTCAACTTGTTTTCCAGTGTTGTAAATGCTGTTCTTGTCTGACAAGGAATCATCATACCACTTTCCAAGGCATTTTATTGGGTTCCCCTGGATGTTTGGGATCACATCCCCTTGAACCAGTAGCTGGAACCTTTCAGTTGTTTTGCCCTTTTGGATCACCAGGCCCCTTGACTTCTTGGGCTTGAAGACCAGAGTTGTCTTGTTGGTGTTATCACGGTAAGGTCATCCATGAATGCCCTGATTACTTGCTGTTGACAACCTACAGCAGTCTTCGGCCCCCTTGACTTTGTACTTGCTGCAGAGATGATCAGGTTCATTCCCATGATGAACAAGATGGGAGAGATTGTGCATCCTGTCACTATCCCCTTCTCCACTGGCTGCTACTTTGTTGTAAACTTGGCAGACCGGAATCATTCCTTGATGTCTCTGAGGTAGCTAGTGATCATGCCCTGGATGTTACGTGGGATGTGGTAGTAGTCCAAATCGTTCCCTTGGACAAAATTACCCGCATAAGCTTCCACAGCCTTCGGAGCTTAGGGCATTTCTTGTATACTTTGTACGGTATACCGCTGGGACCTGGAGCAGAAGATGATCTTGCATGCTTGACCACCTCTTGAACCTCTCTCCATGATGGACACTCTGTGCTGAGGGATGTGGTCGGTGGGTCGATGTTAGTAAGCCCATGATTCCCTTCTAATGCATCGTCTCTTAAAGGGTCACCGAATGTCTCCTCTGCAAACTGCTCCACCTCCTCTCTGGAACTTGATAGAGTCCCAGACCTTGCCTCCCCGAGATGTGATTTGGTGAAGCGGTAGGGGTCCTTCATAAACTGGGCTCTCGCCACTTCCTGCTTCTTCCACCTCTGTTTGAGCCTCTCAACTCTCCTTATTCTGATGAGCTGCGATGAGCTTGGATTGTTTCTTTAATATGGTAAATGCTGAAGAATGAGTGCAAAGTATTTTTTCTTTCATTAAGTGAGAAAATTCTGAGGTTTCCACATGACAAAATGTGTTTGGCCCACAGTGACAACCTTTGTTTCTCTTTCGGCTTCCCATCGAAAATAACTGCCCACTTTTGGTCTCAACCATACAAAATATTCTTGCTGTTTTGTAGGAGGAAAACTTTTTTATTTTGATTCACATTCACCTTATTTGGGTTGCTCGTTGTTAGTCCTTCTGGACAAAGTCTGTAGATGCTTTTAAAGGTTTGTCATAAAAAGGAGGGTGAGGGGTCAGGGGTCCAGATAAATAACATGAACAAAGATTAAATCTGAAATCTGAAATTAGTTAAACATCACACAACTTTAAATATTTTGATTATTTTTTCCTCGTGGAAAACTACCTTGTTTTGTTGATAATAATAATACTTATAATAATAACAAAGAGTGCAATAGAGTCAAACTAATTTTGAAATTATGATTAGCCAATAATGAATCAAAGTATCAATAACACACTAGGCCAGTCAGGCCACACTGACCTCTCGCCTCCTCATTGTTCTTTATTCTTTACTGCTGAGACAAACTGGATTCCATCACAGTGTGATGAATTAAAAAGAGGCTCATTTGAGACATTATCCCTTGTAGCCAGCCACACACATCCGCCCACACACACACCAAAATTCTGATTCAGCTAATTTGTAGCCTACATTACATAAATCAGGTCAGCAGGTCTCACTGCCAACTGCAGCTCCACACATGTCCGAAAACTTTGTGAGATTTACAATCAAACGTTATTTGGATGAACTGATCACATATTTGGAATCTACATGGTAACATTCTCACCTAACAATATGTCAAACTTACTGAAATGATATATTTACCATTCTACAACAACACTTGCAAACAGCTTTTTGCCTGCTTGCAGTCAACAGATGGCAGTGTGTGTAGCTCCTCCATCTTGGGACCGTTTGGGACACTTGGTACCCCAACGAAAGGGTGACCAAAATAGGTACGGTTATCTGATGCCCTTCTGACGGTGGAAATGCAAAGAACAAAAAAACCCAAAACATGTGTACCGTACCAAACCATACCGCTCAGTGGAAAGAGGGCTATACACACAAAATCAGATTCAGACTTTTACATGAAATGCATCAACTTGGGTGTTTGGAAAACAGTGGCCTAATTATCAACTGTCAACATTTCCAGATATTTTATAAACCAACAACTAATGACTAAAGATAGTCTTTAGGGTGGCTCTCTTTGTGTCAACCACTCCCAGTTCTTCCAGGTGCGTGTTTCAGGTGATCCTTAATGGCTGCATCTATGTTGTGTCCGTATCACTTGAGTTCCACTTCTTCACGGCAAACAAAACAAACTGATTTGCATTTGTGAGAGGTTAATTGATATTAACAAAATAGTTCACTATTTTGGGTGTTTTCTACTGTAAATTGTTTGTCTTTATTGGACCAACACATCATGTACAATTCCATCTAATTCATGTAACAGGTATACATATTTATTTTCATGCAGGTAATGTCTAATTTAAGATGTATTGGCCCACCATGTTTGTTCGAGGATCCAGGTTCCATAATTAAGTGTGTGATGCAGTATTGTTAGTAAGTGCTACATGATGTCCATCACCAGGTTGTGTCTTCAAGTAACCTTAGTGACTTTTGAGGCAGAAGAAATAGAGGAACAACTTTCTTCATTGTTGTATATTGCAGTAGTTGTTTTACAGATTTGTTTATTTAAGCAAACATAAGTCATGGTTAGTGTTGTAACTGAACATATTCTGCTTTGTTTTTCTGGTAAATCCAGAAATAAAGCAAGTTATACATCTCAGTGTCCGCCCAAGTCTCTGGCTGCAACCCAAGCGTGGACAGCAAACTGATTGTCTTAAGTCAATGATCAATGGTCAGTGTTGTATGAAGCTTTATATTGTCTGAATGCAAATATGCCCAAAACTGACAGGCCACTATCAGGAGCACAGAAACTGAACCTTTAAATGAAAGACAGAAGAACATTTTCGGTATGTCACAGTGAGGAGAACATCTTGAATCACGTGATGCAGAGTGGAACCCTTGAAATGCTTCTTGCTAAGTGGTCCTCCACTCTTGTTGAAGTTCACTATTACGGCATTCAACAATGTTCTGCAGAATGATGTGTACTATTTACTTTCTCAAAAAACGTATAGCATATTTTACAAAATACACTGTAAAACTTTATATAAGAAAAGACAAAAGAACTGGTCCTCACATTTTCTGTATGAAGATGTGAATTTAAAAAAAACAACTGTTGTACCTTGGGGTCACATAATCACACAGCTGATAGTGAATTACAGTTGAACATTAGAACAATAAAATATCTGTGAACCTGTGTTTAAAGGCTGCAACGGTTAACATCAAAACAACCAGCAAGCTCGTATGAGTGAACATTAGCCTGCAGGCTAACATTAGCGAAATTCAAAACAAAGTTAGGTTGCAAGGTGGAAATGTTACACTGTTGAAGTTAACTACAACCCTAACAAAGTGCCTGTCGAAGTCAGCAAGTCAATGAATTCACTGTGTTTGTACACTGAAATGAGCAGCTGCCCTCGGTAGTGTGATTTCATCCATTCATCAGTTTTGCTATTGATCATATCCATCAGTTAATAATTGCCTGACAGAGTTGATGTTGCCCAAGCACCTTGTGGAGAAATACTTGAACATATTAAAATTATAAGATAAATTACAAGTTTCCTTGTGCTGCCGGGGAAAAGTTAAATAGAATAGGACAGAATTAAGAATTACTGAAATTACAACAAGTAAAATGAGTCTACCCTCCATTTACTAAACTTATACCATAAATAAAACTACACTAAATTTTTAGGTAAATCAAGTCTGATAAGCCTTGGGCAATAATCAAGTTAAGGTCCCTTGTTCAGTCCACTACACGTGTCTAGGGGATCTATGTTGCTCACACCCCCTGACCTTAACCCTCATAGATATGGAAAATATGGAAGGAAAAATTATGGAAGCAATCTCAGAGGGCCACTCTGAAGAAGGAACCCAATAATACATGGAGAAGTATGAACAGAACAAGTTAGCAGCAGAATACATGAACCTAACGCCAGTACCGATAGTGGTACGTGGCCACGCTATCACGCGGGGTTGTATGTTGGGTCATGGTTGGCTACATAAGTCATGTTCACCCGTTCTCGCGTCTGGAGCGTGAAAGTCCCCTGATCGCCTGGAGGTCAGCCCCGCTGCTGAGGCTGTCAGCCAGGGTGGGGAAGGGCAGCCCCATCTGGTGAGCCCACACCCGTGGACAGTGTTGGCCTTCGCCAGTCATCTCGCCACCAGTGTCCGCCGACACGTTTCAGGGACTTTGTCTATGACTTTTGAGGACTGTTGCTGTTATATTGGGTGAGGAGAAAGAAAAAAAAGGAAAAGGAGGACATCACTACTGATAGTGGTACATGGCCACACTATCATGTGGGGTTGTATGTTGGGTCATGGTCGGCTATATAAGTCATGTAAAGTTTCCTGGTTGCCAAGTAAATGCCACAGCTCCAGCCAAGCTTCACCTCAGCTCCTGTTTCAGCGTGAGTTATTAATTTTACCATAACTGGCATAACATCAATCAAATTTGTTTCATATGCAAATGTTGACTGAACAAATATTTTTTCTTTACAGGTCTGTACATATTTTTAATGAAATATTAATTACCAGAATAGAATACAAATGGAAAACTTTAATAACAGATGCAATAAAAGGAATAAATGATAATTAATACATAATAACAGCCTATGAAAAAAAATCAATAAATGTTACTTTTTTTAACTAAATCATATTTAATATGTATAAGTTAAATATTACTAAACAAACAGTAAAAACTTAATAACCAATACATTATTAATTTTTAATTTAATGTTAATTGACAATGATTGGTACACTAAAAAGGCGGTTGCCAAATATAAAGGGCTGTTTGCCAAATATTCCACAGTATAGTGGAGGAGATTATGGCCATCCTTCATAGAGTCATCTATTTCTCCCTCATCCCTCAGAGATTTCCAGTGTACAAGGAGTCCCTCTGCCCACCAGCTGGCTTCTTCCTCCCAGGGGATGTGGGATTCCCATGCCTGCAGCATCCTGTCTCCATTGAGGGGCCATACTGCCAGCCTGTAGTGGGTAAGAATACGCAGGACATATTGTTTTTTTTATTTTTGTTTTTTTTACGTTTGGTTCTTCGTATTTACACAAAATATTTAAACTTTTTCTTTATTATTGCAGTTTGTGACAACAACTTTTTTTGATTGTGTATGTTTTTGATTTATCCTTAAGTGAAATTAGACCTCTGCAATTAGCTGGAAGGAGAACACCTGGCTATGTGCTTGAAAATCTCAATAAATAAACCTGACACTGAGGCCTTCCCTACAATGAGGCTTTAGAATATCTTTTTAGGAAGCCTCATAAAATACAGTGTCCACACAAAGAGTGAAAGGAAATATGGGGCTGCAGGGCACTCACTACAACAATCTGACCTTGGCTGTGGTTTTATCCCTTTTACAATTCTGCTCAGGAACAAAACTAAGCCCTTTTAAAAACTTGATCACAAAACTCTGCCAGTGCATCCAGTTACCTGCATTGCTGCATTTGGAAATGTTTTAATCTTCTAAGTAGTTGTAGCCTTAACCAGGGCAACTCTAAATGCACTTTGTTCTTCTTTTGCCCCACCACTGCCACACATTTCTTCCTGGACATTTGCTGAGTTGTCCTCCAGGCTGGCAGTTCAAAGCTGCATAGTTTCATGGCTTTTTGTTGTAAGCTGTTCCTTCTCTTTTAATTCTTACTGCATTTAAATCTTTGAATATAAAGAGCAGCCAGCTTTTGTTTTCAGTTATGAGTTTGCCTCTGCAAATGTCCTCTGTAAATGGGATTCTAGTGCTTTTTTAATATTGATATTTTTCTTCCTTTGCACCCACTGTCACTTTAAGGTTTCGCTTGGTGCAACAAAGTTTCAGGTGATTTAAGTTACTTAATTTATATAACATAGTATCTTATTTCATTTATGTTAGCTATTTAATATGTATTTATTATTTGAAGTTACATTGTTATTTCAAGTTAATTGTTTTATTATTGAATTTTATACTTCTCAAATTATTGGGAGAGATTGCCTTTAAGAAGCTACTTTTGAATAAATATTCAGCAGGTGGAAAAAGTTCCAACTCTTTTTCTATCTATTGTCTATCTATTTCATTGTGTGAAACTGGTACCTGATATGTCTGCACCACACATGCAGTATGCATAATGAAAAGCATTCGCGTCAAAGTCAAATTCCTCTAGTGCAAAACTTAGGCACATCCTATCTCAAATAGATGCAAAAAAGCTAGTCTATGCATTTGTTACTTCCAGGCTGAACTATTGCAACTCATTATTATCAGGCTGCCTCAGTAAGTCTTTAAAGAGTCTACAGCTGATGCAATATGCTGCAGCATATGTACTCACAAGAACTAGGATAAAAGATCATATTACACCTATCTTAGCTTCTCTGTACTGGTTGCCTGTAAAATATGGAATAAAATTCAAAAACCTTTTCCTCACCTCACCTATAATGCACTTAATGATCAGGCGCCATCCTATCTTAAAGAACTTACAGTGCCCTATCATACAACTAGAACATTGAGGTCTAAGGATGCAGAATTACTGGTGGTCCCAGAAATCTTCAAAAGCGGAATGAGAGCTAGAGCTTTTAGTTATCAAGCTCCTCCTCTGTGGAACAATCTTTCAGACTCAGCCTGAGAGACAGACACCATCTCAACATTTAAGAGTAGACTTCAAACCTTCCTTTTTGATAAAGCTTATAGTTAGGGCTGGCTCAGGCTCTCCTTGACCAGCCCCTGGTTATGCTGCAATATAGGCTTAGGCTGCTGGGGGACTTCCATGACACACTGAACTCCTCTCTCTCTTCATCAGTCTCCCCATTTGTTTATGTTCCATCATTTTTTGTTACTAACTTTAACCTAACTAATCTAACTAATTGCTGATCACAGCTGTGCCTCTTACTATGGCTTTTTATTCACTTAGTATTAGTTAAACTTTTATCATAGTCATCATAATCATTGTCGTTGTAATCTTTTTCTTCTTCTTCTTCTTCTTCTTCTTATTATTATTATTATTATATGTACTGTAATTATTAAAAGTACTTTAAATATTACAATCATT
>JAQLOL010014109.1:0-12721 GCA_029783665.1 Naso thynnoides
GCAGTGGATATGGCATCCACTTTGGATCTTCTGCTTCTGAAAACATACTGATGAGGATCCAGGTTAGAAGTGATGTTGTCTATGATGTGATGATAAACCAATTTAACAAAGCATTTCATCACTATTTACAGCAGTATAGCAGTCTACAGTATGTACACAGTGTATACCGAGTGTACATGCCCTGTACATATTGAACAAGCATGTCGGCAAGTGGAGTTGTTGCTCTCCTTTCTACAGATCCAACAACAGTGCTGAGGACCAGGACTGCTCAACGGTATACTGGAACTTAAATGCAGGGTAAAGAGGCTCGGTGAATGTGCAGTGGAAGGAGTGGAGGTGGATCAGTGTGGAGTGGAACACTGCATAGAATGACAGAATGCCAGCAGGCCAGTTCAGATATACTCCAACTCTATTAGAGATGAAAGAGGGATGAATGTGCAGGTCTTCTCCTTTGTTATTGTGCCAGATGGAGAGTTTGTTTTTAGAGCACTCCAGGAACCAGGACTTGTCACTCCCTCCAAGCCGGCGGGTGACTTTCTCACCTTTTCTGTTGATTCCTCTGTAGGTTACACCCAGAGAAACAAAGCCTCTCCACTTAACCTCCCAGTAACAGCGACCAGTAAGACCATTTCTGCAGAACACCTGGCTCCAGTGATAGTGCTCCTGGCCAGAGAATCTTGTCCCTGTCACCTCTCTGTTGTTTTTACACAGACAGAGGTTGGAAGTGGCTGTGTCTGGATCCAGAGTAGGATAGCAGGCATCTGAGGAAAAACAAAAAACAAGTGACAAAGTCAATGAAGTTGCTGTGATAAGTTGCTAAGTGCATGGCCTCACTGGACGTATTCCAGCATATTCTTCAGTTTTATGTCTCAAGCACCTCTGTCAGAACAGGTGCACATCTGTTTTAAACTTTCCAGCTGTTTGCACGTCCTGCGTGATGGTTTATGTTTTTTTTTGTACGTGTGAAACTCAGAGCATATTTTAATGCCCTAAGTGGCTCTCTGAAAATACAAGTCAGGTGTTTCATAAATTAAATACTTACACTTCCTCCAAAGAGGTTTCAGCCTCTGAACTCCTCCATTGTCCATCCTGAAGCAAAGGGTAAGCAATATCAGACTGCATGTTCCATTTTATTGTAGGAATATGAGCATTATGTGTGTTTCTCTATTGTATTTTCATTAATCTTTCATGAAACGATCTTGTCAAACTGCAGTTGTGTCACCAAAGATATTAAACATGAACTTGAGGGGGCAAGTTATGGTGCATTTCCAGCATGAAAGGAAAAGCATGAATTCAAGTATATTCTGTGAAAAATGTCATGAGCTGATATTCACTAGCACTCTCTTTATAAGGAAGCTCTGTTTTTGTTTAGCTTTTTTCATTTAAAAAAAATGTTATTTATACCTATCTTTATGTTATTATTATTACTTATAATATGGTTCCCAAACCTGAAGTGCCTAAAGATGCTTTTCTGTATGACAGCAAGGCTCTGCATACCTGAGATCTTTCAGTCTACACAGTTTGTCCTCCCACATGGCTGAGAGAAGTGTCACCCCTAAGTGTCCTGGATGGTTGTAGCTCAGGTCAAGCTCTTCCAGATAGAAGGGGTTGGACCTCAGAGCTGAGGCCAGGGAAGCACATCCCACCTCTGTTACCTGACAGCCCGATAGACTAAAAACAAACACACATAGAGCATGTGTTAAAAAGCATTAATGCTGTCAAATAATACAAATAAATAAATAAATAAAAACACATAAGATGGATAAAACAAGATTGACTTTGGTTTTACTTGGACTTGTTCAACACATAAACTATGAAAAATATTTTGCTTTCTTTTTTCAAAAATATTTACTGGAGGTCTTAGAACAAGCACAGACATAAGACAGGGTAGAGGGAGACTGTTCCTCTTCAAATATTAGTTGAATGAAAAGATGTTGGGGAATTGGGGTTGCTCCACTAAATTTAAGGGATAGGAAAATAGCATACCAAGCTGGCAGGAATCAAATGATCACTTTCAGTGAAACATATTATATTTAGAGGTTAATGAATAATGAAAATGAGCAGATTAAGAAACAAAACAATAAGTGTAGACAATGTAAAATAATTCTGAATCAAGGAGGTTTCAGGCTCACAGATCATACCATACAGTTCTTACACTTTACAGATCTTGTTTTGAGGGGATACTGTTTTGTCCATGGTGTGAAATAAAGGGAATAACAAGTTTTGCTAAGACCCTGTGGTATTTACGGTGGCTGAGAGAGGTCACAACAAATGCAAAAGCCACAACATGAACGCAAACGTTCACAACATAAATGCAAAAAGCCACAACATGAATGCAAAACTGCACCATACGAATGCAAAAAGCCACAACACAAATGCAAAAGTGCACAACACGAATGCAGAAGTTCACAACATGAATGCAAAAAGCCAAAATGGAAGTGACTCTGACAATGTACATGGGCCGGATTACTTGTAACTACTATTGCAGACAGACCCAGTGACTGACGGGTGGAAAGTTTTAGAGGATGTTGACAATAAAGCTGGAAAATTAAGTGAAAATAAGTGCGATATCTGTTATTAATGTCACTTTCTGACATAATAAATCATAAATCATCAATACTATGCTGTTCAAAGTGTTTATTTTTCTATATTTATGTAGTCTGCCAGTTAACATCAGGTTTGCTGTGGAGCTAATTATGCTAACTTAAGCATCTTGGATAACAGTCACACAGATGAATGTAAAGCTGTAACTTGTTATCCATGTATTGTCCATGTCTGAAAGACTAACGTTACCCGCGATGTTAGTCAATGCTAAAGCATAATTAGCTCCACAGCAAACCTGATGTTAACTGGCAGACTACATAAATATAGAAAAATAAACACTTTGAAAAGCACAATATTGATGATTTATGACAGTCAGAAAGTGACATTGATAACAGATATCGAACAACTTACTTTCACTTAATTTTCCAGCTTCATTGACAACACCCTCTAAAACTTTCCACCCGTCAGTTACTTGGTCTGTCGGCAATAGTAGTCCCCAGCAACTCGAACCATTTACACTTACTTTACAGAGTTACGCTCACTTCCGTTGTGGCTTTTAGCATTCGTGTTGTCAACTTTTGTGCTCGTGTTGTGCCGTTTGCATTTGTTGTGACCTTTCTTGGCCACTGTAGGGTATTATGATGTAATAACCATTTCATCTGATAATTGGCACATTTATCTTTTCAGAGTTTAAGGGTGAAAGTCAGCCTGCCCAAGTCATAAATTTCATTTGCAATTCCTATTCACTCTGATCCTGTTGGAGGTTCTTGAGTCATCCATCTTCTAGTTATGGCCTTTTTTAATGGCTGCAAGTAGAATTACCGTAAGAGAAGATAGTTGTCATGACAGCTGAGCATATTTGGAATTTTACCAAAATATACTGAACTGAAATCATTATTTATCTCTGATCCAAATATCAGTTTTATCTCTGCCTCTACTTCCAGCCACTAAGGCTTAATTATGGCACAATCCAAAAAAATATGACAGTGATCAGCCAGACAGTTACCACAACCTCTCCAACAGTGACTACATTCCGGTTTGCCTCTCTGCAACTTTTGTAAATTTAAATTCTCACCATTTACCTGAATTTGTAGTAGGCTTGTAGGCTTGTAGGCATCAATAAATAATTTCATTAAATTTGGTTCACTGTCTTGAATAACTTTAATATTTTTTATTGAAATTATGCCTAACTTGGAGATATTTTTAAAAAGTCCTGCTTTTCTAGGTAGTAGGAATCCACAAGCTCTTGTCTAAAGAGGTACATCCAATTTGCTCCAATCCAAATCTTTCCATTTAGTAATATAATGTAGGTCACACCAGTAAACCAAATTTCTCAGCTGTGCAGCTTTATAGTACTCGTCTTTCCACTCATTACACTGTTTGGGAGGTATTTCTGTTTATAAGGATTGAAAAAGAAAAAATAAGTGTGGTAAGATGTTCATTTTAATTTTTATCTATCTGATCGTACATGTCCAGTGGTAATAAAATGCGTCTTTTCAGATCAGCATTAATTTCCTTTGTGATAAGGGAATTTTTTATGCAAACAATGGATAAATCATTTGGTATTGGGACCCCTAAGTACTTGATATTATCATTTCCCCTTTTGAAATTACATAACCTTTGTACAGATGCCTGCCATGAGTAGTTGTATGAAATGGTTTGTGTTCTATGGAAGTTAATTTCATATCCTATATAAAGAGGTGTGTATAAAGTGTGTACAAAGTGTGTACACACTAGAAGTAAATTTAATTCACATTCGCACAAAATATTTAACCTCAGCAGTTTGATCACGTGCAATCGTGCAATCACATAACGCAAATATATTTTTGCTTTTGGTGTGTACACACCTTAAGAATGATAGATTCTGACTTATTCCTACTCATGCTTTCAACAAGGTGTAAAGTACGTCTGGCACTGTCATGCATCTGTTTTTAACGAACCCTGTTTTGTCAGTGTCAGTTAAGTCTGGAATTATGTCTTCTAATCTTTTTGCAATAATGGAAGAATGTAATCTGTAGGCTATGAAGAGCAGTCTGTGTTATCTTTATGTATAATATTTTGCTTTCTTGTAATGAAAAATTTGCCACCAACTGTCAGGAGCAGACAACAAGAAAAAGTGAGGCAGGGCAAAGCTCTGTGATATGGTTTGGAGGAGTTTTTTTATTGTACGACCTGTGTATTCTCTTGTGCGACCTGTGTATTCTCTTGTGTGACCTGTGTATTCTCTTGTATTCTCTTAAATAAGCAGGTCATGATTTCTGGAAAGAGACATTGCTGTTGAGTTTGATTTTGTGTTGTTTTTTTGTGTTGTTTTTTTAAGCACCACAAGCCGAGCACAGTCTAGTTTCACTTTCTTCAACAAAGGCAGACATCTCCTAAGCTCAAAAACATCTAGATGGCTAAAAAGCACCCCAGGTGGAAGAAAAGTTTAGGTTGAACTGTCCTTCTAAAATTTTAATGATTTAAATGGACTTTCATCTGTTTAGTGTAAGAATTTATGACCTGAGACTTTTCAGTCGACAGTGAGGACTTCCCAGTTGGACAGAGAGCTTCATCACTCCTGAGTCCTGCAGGTCGTTGTTACTCAGATCAAGAACTTTCAGACGAGAAGACTTAGAGCTGAGGACTGAAGCCAGATATCCACAACCACTCTCTTTCAGATTACAGCCACTCAGCCTGAAAAAATCAGATTAAATATTTTTTTTATCAGTGATAAAAATGAATATTGAATACTGAATACTGAAAACCTGAGCAGACCTGAGAGTTTCCAGTATGGACAATCCAGGTAAGATTAGCAGTAATCCTTTGCATCTAAGATTGTTGTTACTCAGGTCCAGCTCTCTAAGACTGGAAGACCCGGAACTGAGAACAGGAGCCAAGAATTCACAGCTTCTTTCTGACAGCTTGCAATCAACCAGCCTGAAGGGGAAAATAAAGAAATAAAGAAAAATTGAAGTCAGGGGCTCCAGAGAGCGCTTAACATGTTTTCTTGAACCTACAGTAAATACGGGGTATATGTAGGGTATATAAGCGCTATACATGTTATTAATAAAGGTGCTGACAATAACTTTTGCATTTAAATGTGAAATATCGATATGTTGTCATGACCCAAGTCTCGAATATTTGTACCATTTCTCTTTTCCTATCTTTTCTTGTCTGCTCCCCTACATTTATACCTGCCTTTCTATCAACAGTCTTTGTTACTGAATTTATTTTCATTCCTGTTTTATGTTTCATATCTTTTCAGCAATTTCGAATCTACGTTTAGATCACCTGAGTTTGGATTTCCAGAGGCTGTTGCCTGCTTGCCTGTCTGTCTACGCTCCCATTCATCTACATGTCATTAGGCTGCCACTGGTAACTGGCATCAGGGTCTATCCTCTCTGAGTTCTCACACTTTGATAACCATGTTCACAATACACATATGATAATATAATGTAATATGTAATGTAAATGGATCTTACCTGAGACCTTCCAGTTTACAGGGCGGACTGCCTAGTCCAGCACAGAGCAGCTGCACTCCCAAATCCTCCAGGTTGTTGTAGTTCAGGTACAACTTTCTCAAACTACAGAACTCAAGGCTGAGTACGGATGAGATCCTCTCACAGCATTCCTTTGTGAGACTGGTTTGATTCAACCTAAAATTAAGTAATAAATTAAGTAAAATTAGTTAAGTACCACATTTGGATATGGAACAGTATAAAAGCGCAATGATTTCTCCTGTAAAGCTTTTTTCATAGTCAACTACAGGGCACATATGCTGGGCAGATGAACCAGAAGTGGACAGTCTGCAGTAATTTGCCTTTTCATAGTCCAGCCCCACCAATGCACACCCAGAACCCACATTTCCCACAGTCTTGAGGGTCATTGTCCTTTCTGTCACAAGTTATTGTAAAAAAACATGGCATTGTCATGCAGAGGAAGAGCTGCTTTGCCTCTAGGCTATTTTAAAGAGAAAAAACTCCCCAAAGTAGGTGTACGCTAGGTACGGATGGTGATCATTTAGGCAGACATGTGCTGAGGACCCAAGTGGTGTCTGGTCCATGTATGGTACATCTGGACTATGAAACTGTCCTAAGCTAGTCTTCTTTCAATCACACATTATGATATACAAAATATATACAAATAACAAAAAAAGATAGCACAAAGACGACAATCGGAAAACTTCATCTAACCCTAGGGTTTTCACTCTACAGTATGGACTCTCCAGTCCATTGCAGAGGGACATCACTCCTGAATTCTGCAGGCCGTTGTTACTCAGGTCTACCTCTGTCAAACTGCTGGACTGGGAACTGAAAATTGCTGCGAGGTATATGCAGCTTCTCTCTGACAGGTTACAGCCAACAAGCCTGAGAAAAATAAATAAGGATGAAACATAAAGGTGAAAAGACACCAGTGCCTTTAAATATGTTAAGTATTTCAGTGTGTTAATATATGTGTCTTATATACATTTATTTACAGAGATTTGTTGGAGGCTTTGACCACTGGAAGCAGCCTTAGAAAACCCTCCTCTGTAGCCGAGTATTTCTGTAGGTCAAACACATCCAGCTCTTTATCTGAGGACAATAAGAGGAAGACCAGAGCTGACCAATGAGCAGGAGAGAGTTTATCTGTGGAGAGACTTCCTGATCTCAGGAACTGTTGGATCTCCTCCTCTAAAGAACAATCATTCAGTTCATTCAGACAGTAGAACAGATTGATGCTTCTCTGGGGTGGAAGATTGTTCCTGATCATCTTCTTAATGTACCGGACCGTTTGACTGGTCTGTAAGTTTATTCTTTCATGTACTTGTAGACCTTGTAGAAGAGCCTGATTGGATTCAAATGAAAGACCCAGCAGGAAGCGAAGGAAGAGGTCCAGATGCCCATTTGGATTCTGCAAAGCCATGTCCACGGCACTCTGATGGAAGTTTGCAAATGAGTCCTTGAATAGATGCAGCCACTTTGATTTTGCATGTGCCTCAGACAGCAGATTGACACCAGAGTTGATGAATGTTAGATGGACATGAACAGCAGCAAGAAACTCCTGAACACTAAGGTGGACAAAGCTGAATACCTTCTCCTGGTACAGTCCTCTCTCTTCTTTAAAGATCTGTGTGAGCACTCCTGAGTACACTGAGGCTGCTGTGATATTGATGCCACACTCTGTCAGGTCACAGTCATAAAAGATCAGGTTACCTTTCAGTAGCTGCTCAAAAGCCAGTTTTCCCAGTGACAAAATCATGTCTGTGGTCTCTGAACTCCAGTGTGGATCTGTTTCAGTTTGTCCCCCGTACTTTTTATTCTTCAGTTTGGTCTGCACCACCAGGAAGTGGATATACATCTCAGTCAGAGTCTTAGGCAGCTGCACTCTCTGCACAGTTTTCAACACATCCTCCAGAACTGTAGCAGTGATCCAGCAGAACACTGGGATGTGACACATGATGTGGAGGCTTCGTGACGTCTTGATGTGGGAAACAATTGTGCTGGCCAGCTCCACGTCTTTGAATCTCTTCATGAAGTACTCCTCCTTCTGTGGGTCAGTGAACCCTCTGACCTCTGTCACCATGTCAACAAACTCAGAAGGGATCTGATTGGCTGCTGCAGGTCGTGTGGTTATCCACAGGCGAGCAGAGGGAAGGAGTTTCCCCTTGATGAGGTTCGTCAGCAGCACATCCAGTGAAGCTGACTTTTTAACATCAGTCAGGATTTCATTGCAATGAAAGTCTAATGAAAGTCGACACTCATCCAGACCATCAAAGATGAACACCACCTGGGGTTTGTTGAAACTGTAGGTTACGTCTTTGGTTTCAGTAAAGAATTGATTGAGAAGTTTCATCAAGCTGTACTTCTTTCCTTGCAGGACATTCAACTCTCTGAAAGTGAATGGAAATGTAAACTGTATGTCCTGGTTGTTTTTGCCCTCAGCCCAGTCCAAAGTGAATTTCTGCGTTAAGACTGTTTTCCCAATGCCAGCCACTCCTTTGGTCATCACTGTTCTGATTGGTTGATCTTTTCCAGGTAAAGGTTTGAAGATGTCTTCACGTCTAATAGTTGTTTCTGTTGTAGCTGTTTTCCTTGATGCTGTTTCAATCTCTCTGATCTCATGTTCAGCGTTGACTTCTCCAGTGCCCCCTTCTGTGATGTAGAGCTCTGTGAAGATCTGATTCAGAAGGGCTGGATTTCCTGCTTTAGCAACTCCCTCGAACAAAACCTGGAACTTCTTCTTCAGGTTAGATTTGAGTTTACGCTGACAGGTGATGGTTTGAGTTTCTAAATAAACAAACAACAACATCATTGGGTGGATACAATATAGATGGCAAAAGTATTAGACAATATTTATTAACATCTGAGACTATCATTAGGTGCGTCACAGTAACAATAAGGCCATTAACAGTAAGTATCCCAAACTCCTATGGGTCAACACAAAACAGAACTTATCACAGACATTTTCAAACTTAGTGAGATCACCAACATGTCCACTATGATGCAACAAACAACATGAACTGATACAAGCTACTCTCTTACAGGATGTTTACTGACATTTGCAACATCCCAGATCTGTTGGGTCTGGCTATTGTCTAGGTTAATATCATGTAATGGGATACCAGCATTACATCACATGATGACACCTGATACAGGTCTATTCATGAAAAAAGGCTTTGGAATGAAGTTGAAAGCCACAAAAGAAAAGAAAGGGATCTTTGTGTCAAGATTATTTTGTTACATGACAAAAATATATTACTTCTATCCAGTCCAGTGATTGGACCTCCAGCCTCATGGACAATAAAAATATCCTTGAAATATGTGGCCCTGGTGGCCTTGGGGTTGAAGGCACAGTTCTGAGAAAAAACTGGACCTTCACAGTCTGCAAAACAGTATCTCAGCATTCTGAACAACAAAAATAAAATTACTTCAACCAGCTTGTCTGATGTAACATTAATCCAAGTCTCCAGAAGAATCGAAATGTCTTCTGTAAGCCCAAATCTTCACTCTAGCTACTAAGCTTGAGCATTTAGCTCAGCAGCTACAGTGAAGATGTCCAGAGACTTGGATTATGCTGCGGTGATAGATAATGACCGTATATTCATTCTGGGAGGAACTGCTCCTTTGTGGCTCCAACCATGAACCGCAATGCCCCTGTTTGTCCCTCTTCCCTTTTTCTTGTCTTAGCTTGATAGTTACTGTGAAATAAAGAATAAAACTAAAACAACAACTTTGTGTCTTAATGTCAGCAAACATTATTTAAACGTGCTTTCATCTGGTAGCTGTTAGCTGATTGTGTCAGCTGGGTTTGATACAAAGAAAAGTTCGAAGGCCTACTTGTTTTTGTTGCAAATGTTAGTTAGTTGTTTTTAGTTTGTTTGATGGGTTGGGCTGCATACTGTCCACTGGCAACAAGCTGGATGGCTTGTATATTTGCAGGCTTTAACTAGACTAGCTACTTGTAGTTGCTATATAAGACAAGTACGGGAGGATGCCTCTTCCATTCTCCTGCTGTTATTCCATTTCACCATGTTAAAGTGTCTTACTGCTATGCAGAGAATTGGCCAGCTCCTCCTGCTTCATATCCCTCAGGAAGTGCTGTGTGATTTTTAATAATGCTGCCCTGCTGCTCTTCCTCCTCTTCTTTTCCCCCTTACTTTCTCCCACATCCTCATCCTCGTTAACAACCTCTAGACCCTCTGGGGAATCTAGACTCAAAACCCTCTGGATCATCTTCAACTCGTTCTTCACAAAGGTAACAATGTTCTCCTCAAGCACCTGGAACAGAAAATAATATAAATCAAAATTTTATGCTAAATTTAAAGGATGCATCGTCAACGCAGTGTTGCATGATGTGTTAGGTGAGGGCAGAGTGGATGCTTTTGATTATTTTTGTTGCATGTTCACATACTGTAAATATGGAGTCCAGCTCTGGTTGATGCTTCTGAGCAGACTGAACACAGGCAGCATCAGACTTGTCCCGAAGGTGTCTGAAGACAATTTGATTATGAAGTGTTTTAATGTGCACACTAATTTACAGGTGGTTAAAGTATTGCTAAGCTGTGAATACCACATTCATAACTGTATTTTACATTTTGGAAAAGAAAATAAAAGGAACTGAGTCTCAAATACAAATTCTACACCTCATGACTTAGAATCTGACTACTTATTTTCTTTGCGTAGTCACTTTTAAATTGCTACCTCTTTTCAGAAGAAGGGCTGCCATCTGTGAATGCTGGAGGTTTAGACTTTGACTGGTCACTCATCATGGACACACACTTCATATCAGTTGAGTTGTGTCCATCTTGAAAAGCAATAGGATGACGCATGGAGCGGTCACTCACCATGGACACACAAGTGCGCTCAGGAGAGTCTGGTCTCTGCTCATGGATCCTGAGTATCAAGGGTAGAAAAAATAAGGAATAAAGGCGAGGATAGTTCTAAACTCTAATAGTAGCACATCTGTTTCCATTAGTGTTTTATACCTGTCTGCATGTAAAGGAGACCCAGAGACACAAAAACAACTGCCTGCTAACAGCAAATGTTAAATTAGCAAAGTCAATAATGTGTTTATGGCAGAGAGCAGGGCAGACATTGTACTCTAAGGAGTTTTGTATTTTTTTGTAATGTAGCACCGTGCTAAAAATAATTAATATAATTCCCTCAAGCTTTGGACTGGCAGTTATTCTAGCAAGTATTCCCTTTTTCAAATGACAAATGCTCTCCACCTACCTTATTTATTTTTATAAATCCGAAATTTATGGGTCCTTGAGACATAATTGTTCCTTTGATTAATGGAATATGTGAGCAAAGTTCCATGACTCTGGGTCAAATGGGGCGTGGGATATGCTTGTTCAAAGTTTGCATTTTCACATATTTGCCACAGCAACCCCCTCTGGTTAATCACCGACAAATTTGCGCCATGGCCTCTTGGCATAACCCTCTACTGGTGTACCGTATTTCACAAGTTTTGACCTTGTGGTTTTATGGACTTCAGTTGCATTGTGACCATAGATGCATGACTGTGACCAGTCCGCTTGGTGGACTCGCATTTTACAGCTTCTCCTCTGGTGCTTAGTGGTGGTAATGCCTGGAATTGTGACTTGTATTGTGGGCGGTAAACAAGACACTCTGTCTTTACTGCTGTTACAATCCCACTGACCGATCTGCTGTAGTTATTATATGGTTAAACTCTTCCTCAGGGGACCTTTTCATAAAGGAGATTCAACAAACTCTGAGTCTAACCCTGCTTCCAAGTCTGCACATATGGCGGACTTGGAAATAAAATACAAGATTACAGTTTAAACAGGTAAGGCTCAGGTACAACAGGCTCATGGTGGTACCTCACTTAATAATATATATTTAATATTAATATTACTTTGCTCATATTTATTTAAAAAAATAAAAATCAATCAGTGGCTGTTGTAATGTGCACTCTTATCCTGAATATGTTTTTTTCACACATATGACCTCTCACCTATCTACCTCACCTACACCTTATCCCGTTTAGTAAATTAATTAGGCCTGATCAAATTAACATTTCAGAGATGCTGGTGATGAGATGACAGATAGGATTTTGCAGATATATAATAGACAAATAGTCATGGTATGACAACAGGTCATGATCTGGAAATGACAAAACATCTTCAGTGTCAAAATCATCTCCTGAAATTAGCTATGTGTTAATCCCTGCGCTGTAATGTGGCCTGTTCATCTATAAAATCCTCGTCAAAAGGACACAGCATGTTCAACACAAAAGTGCCTTTTCTTTAGTGTGACTAACACACTATTTAAAACAACTGGGATTAGTGGTCAAACAGTCTGTAAAACTTGGCTGAAATGAGCATGAAATACAGACTGAATGAACGAAAAAGGAAATGAAACAGTGTTTCTGGTGCTAAAGGAGGTTGACAGAGCTTAAGTTACCACTTTTTGTAAAAGGGGCTGGAGTTACTCCTCTTTCTTGGGTTTGACTTACCTCATTTTATGAAACAGAAAACACAGTTTTCCTCATTTCAGGATTGGAATTTTCCCTAAACCTGCGAAATGTGAAATGGAGCCCAGAAGTCGTTGAGCTGTTGGTGTGTCTCTGGGTGAGAGAGAGGAGAGAGAGCTGCCGCTGCACAACCTGCTGTTAATAAACGCTGCCTTAGCAAAAAAAATAGTTCAAACCTTTCTGTATGTGGATAGGCAGCCCTCTCTCCACTCTTCTC
>JAQLOL010014110.1:0-12721 GCA_029783665.1 Naso thynnoides
TGAGAGTATGATTCGTGTTGTAATTATGGAACCTAGCACCTTGTTCTAATGGCACCATGCCTTCACTCAGCTCATGCAGATTTAATACTCGTTACTTTTCGTCATCATGGTATTTTATAACTCTTTCCTACTTTGTTCCACCTGTCACTGATTAAAGATACTTGACATTGTCATAATCCATGTTGGTCCTGTTCCACACTTTTGAGGAGAAATTAGATTTGTGCTGTCACATAAACTGAATGCTCCCTGGTACTTGGACAAAATACAAAACCCAATCAGATGTTGCCTTCCCCAAAATAATCATTGATCACTCACTGTGGCAGGTGGTTTGCATGTAAATACACCTTTTAAACTTCTTGCGTTTGATTTATTATGAATATTTTTAATGTTTAAAACAGCTAATTTGGTGATGTGATAGTGAAATAACATCCAGGTTGTCATTTGTGTGGTAAATGTGTTGCTGCCATTCCTGGTACTCCATGTAAAGATAATTTTCGAAATGACCTGTCAATCATGCATTGCTGCCACAGATGAGCACCTCTTAACCAACTGACCAAACTAATTATGAACCACTATTATTTTTTGTGTGTTTAATCTATTTCCCATTGCAGTTTGTATCAGCTTTGATACTGTTTAACTGTTTTTTTTTATTTCAGTAGTATGACAGAAGCTTGTCTCATTTGTTCTTTAAGCTTTGGCCCGCAGATGTTAGGGTAGTTGTGATGAATGAAGTGAGGTTTTTGAGTGTCTGCTGAAGACGGAACTGTTTGGCATCCATTGAAAAGCTTGTACTGAATAAAGTTTTTAAAATTTGGACAGGTTTTCATACTGATTTTGTTTTGGGATACTATGTGTTTTGTTCGCTGTGCTCAAGTCCTGCACTAAAGCCCTCTGAGCCAGTGTTTGAGTTCTCTTGCCCTCAGCTCTCAGTCTGTGTACATTTGCAGCTGATGTAAGGTAAATCCAGACAAAACATGTAATACTCAAGTCCTCTGAACAGGTAAATCCTCAGACTCAGGGCTAAAAGCTCTATTGTGACATTTTGAGCACAGGTTATGCTGTGTACCCTTTTTTATCACTGCAAGATCTTCTAGAACACTTTACAGCTGTAACATAATATTGGTTAGATGCCCAGTATTGTTTTAAAAAAAAAAAAAAAAACTGACAGGAGTCTGATTAAGTCAATGTTCATACATCAAATCTTTCATAAGATTCACTCAAAAACATCAGTTCTGTGTGTCACTGATGTCTGAGATCTCAATCTGTAAAACAAGGACAGTTATTGTTCTGCAGGCAGATGGATGGAAGGTGGATGTTTAACTGTTCTTGTACCAAACAGTCAAACATCCGTCTTTTTTTTCTTTTGTTTTGCACATTGCTTCTTTGTTTTGGCTGAAAAATTTAGAGGACAGCTTAAGATGCTTTTACATACACCCGATATGAATATCAAGAAAACTTAAGAAAATTTTGTCATGTCATTTTTGAAGATGATAAAGATGATACAGATGATAAAAAAATAAAATCATTCTTATGGGCCCATGACTCTTGCATGCTTCTGTTCTTGCTGTTTTTTGTTGTACATTTGTATACATTTGTAGTTATACTGTTGTATAAAGTTTTCTATATGCCTGTATCAAGTAAGAGAATGTGAGACATTATTAGATTGTTTAGGTTGGCGATCCCTTCAAACATGGAATAATTTGTACTTAATAAAGGTCAGCAACAAAAAATTTTATTATTAATTTAAACTGCATCTTCTTCTTTCTCATTTTAAAAAAACAATCTTGTTTCCTTTTAAAATTTGAACTACAGAACAAAAACTTGAACAAAAATTGGTGTGAGAATTCGTAACGTTTTTGGTAATCAAACAGACCTGTTATCTAAAACGCCTCTATGGCAAAACATGTTTCTCCTAATGATCATTAATAATAAGATATTTAAACTTGGGCATGAAAAAAAGAATAATTAACCTAGAAAATACAGGGAGCACCCTAATGTCATTTGAGCAGTTAAAGGACTTCGGTCATTTTACACATGCACCTCTATTGCGCAAGCTACCCGAGACTTGCAAATCTTTTGGGGTTTGATTTGGAGTATGTTAAGACGCTGAAAACACAGTTTAAAAGTCTGCCCCTATGGCTTAGTAGTAAGTGCTGCGTCCCTGCGCGAGGACAGCTATGTGGCTGGACCAAGTGTTGTCGCGTCTTTGGTAATAGCAAGTCTCGGGTAGCTTGAGCAATAGAGCTGCATGTGTAAAATGACTGAAGTTGTCCTTTAAGGACCCTTACAGACTTTCTAATGAGAACTTTTTTGCATATCTCCAATTAAGGAACTACCTCAAAAGAACTGTGGGGCATCAGATGTACTTGCCAGACTTATTCACTGTTGAACAACTGCTCCATGAAAATTAGTGTACCTTGAAATTCATAACTAGAGTCTTTTCAAAGTTGATGTAAAGCTGCTATACACACAAAGATAAATCTAAAGAGAGATGGCAATCTGATTTGAACATAAAGATAGATGAGATCTTATGGCAAGGTCTATGCAAAGATAGTGTGTCTGCAACCATTATTTCAAGGTGTAGAATTATTAATTATAATTATCTTCACCGGCTCTATTACACTCCTCAGGAGCCCCGTAAGTACAATAATTCAATATCTGCCATGTCTTTTAGATGTGGCATCATAGAGTTTACTTTTTTTGCATGCTACATGGTTATGTTAAACTTAGAAACTTCTGGAAGGACTTCGGTAATACTATGTCCTCTACTACAGGGGCAATCAGGCCCCTTTGATCCTGAGGTATGCTTGCTTGAAAATTTCACCCATCTTAATTTTAATGATGACATGGTAAAATTTAGCAGGATTGCAAGAAAATGTGTTGCTTTAATGTTGAAATTGGACTGCATTCTATTCTTATCAAAATGGTTTTAAAATATGGGTAAATCCATTCCTTTGGAGAAAATAACAATTTGAGAAGTAAGTGTAAACAGTTTGTCAGAATATGGAAGCCATACATTGTTTATGTGGACATTTAATCTGCAACGGATTGATTTGGACTTGATGTGAACTCACTACTCTGGCTATGATGCTATGCCTTGTGGGTAGTCACCCATGAAAAGCCTCCCATGTTTTGTTGTTTTGTTGCTGTTGTTCTAAGTTGCAAATTAAAAATGATTTCCAAAAAATTATTTATTTATTTATTTTAAACTTAAGGATTAAAGTGGAGGTTTAACGTTTCTACATCACACTTGTAGCCTGGATACTGAATTACATTTTGCTTCCGAAATCCTTCTCGTGCACACTCTTCTTAAAGTTAGATTCAAAGTGAGCACAGAGAACGGTCCTTCTCAGCAAATCAATGTGAAGACTGGCTTCTTGTGCACATACATTATATTGCATCAGAAGGATCGAACAGAAGTAAAGGAACAATTAAAACATTTTTGAGTGGAGGAAGAAATCTCTAAATATAAACAGCAATAACATACGCTTACTCAGGTACTGTATCTGTATCTAAACTTTCCCTACTAACTACATTTAAAGGGAATGGTTTATCTCAGCCTATTTGGTTGCGTTTTGGATGAAAAATTTTAATTGCTTGTAAAACATGTTTTATTGCTAAAGATTAAACAACTGTTAACCTCCATGGAATTATAAGCACAACTTAAGGCTGGTATATTTGTACTATTTTGTCCAGTTTTTAATGCAACACTATAGGCTGTTAAATCAAAATACGTCTCGCATGACTGGAGCCGACAAGTAAAATGTTTTAAATGCATTTATAGGGCACTCTTAATGGACATTTTAGTGCCCCCTGGTGGCTAGAGGTCAGTAAAACAGCCTTACACTGGCTGAGCAAGTGCATCAGCATTAATGTCTGCACAATAAACACCAGCTGTTGCAGATCTGATTGTATGATAAAAGGTTTTACAGGCCGCATGTTGTTTTTGTCTTTAGTGTAATCTCATTAAACATTCAAAATTTTTCGCGTTTTTAAAACAACAACTTAAAGCTTAACTTTGTAAAAGTGCAGATTTCTTGACTGTGGTGTGTTTCTCAGTGTGGGAGGTTGAGCGAGGCTCCTGTTACCTCAGTCTTGTCTATGTTCACTACAATAGTGACTCATGAAACAGGATGTTTGTGTCAAGTTCATGAGCAAAAAAGCGCGCACAATTAGCAAGATAAGGTGATGTGTGAGTGTGTGCACATATGCATGGGTGGAAAATGAAGAGAGAGAGAGTGTATATGTGTCTATGTGTGTCTGTTTCCACACCACTGGTATCTTCACTCTGCATCTTCTGATTTCTTCTGCCACGTACCAACTCCTTCCTCTTGTGGACTGTACTATTTAGCCAGCCCTTGATGATTACAGATTTACACTAATTTTTTATTTAGATCTGCATTTCCCTTCCTTATTTCTCTAGTTTGTGTTGTCAATATGGTGTAAAATACTTGGCCTGGCCAGTTTAGAATCAAATAGTTCACTTATGTTGGAGAAGGTACACTGAAGAAGCAGTAGTTGATCACAGCTTGACTTTTTATTTTTCCAGTGTTATATTGAAGTCTACAATATGGATTTACTTTCTCAGAACTTGCAAGGTAAGATTAACCAACTTAACAACAACATCAATGCTCTTTTATCTTGGTGACAGTATAAGATATGAGATTAGAGCAGTAGCTGATCTTCAGTGGCAGTAACAAAGGGCAGTAAACGGACCATACCGCTTTTTTTACATGTTTCATCAGGTACTATAAATCATGCATATTTACTGTCAGTCCCCAGTGTATTTTGGTACACATTGTTACAACTGATGCAGTCAAACCTGAAAGCCCTGCAATGAATCGTACCTTCAAAAAGGTTATATTGTTCGGTGTATGTTTAAACTAAACTCTAAAAAAAAGATTAAATTACCATTATGCTCGCTGGGAAAGTTGTAGTCTATGATGCAGTTTAACTGTAAAGTGTTATAGTAGGAGGTTTCGAAAAAATTTCGACAGCTCACTTAGGTGGAAATGCTTTTGAAACAGACTTGAAACAACAAACATCAGTTGAACTCATCTAGAAAGTTATGTCAAGCTTAGGTTTGCTGCTTCAAAGGTCAAATGTACTCACATTTGATTAAATTGCAAGAAAGTAGTAATTTTATATTTTAAGGTTAACCACTCTTCTTTCCACTAACAGCTGTTTTCTTTGTAACAGTCATTGACACCAACTAACAGAAGATTGAAACATTGCCTCAATTTGTGCTTTGTTAAAATTATGAACCAACCAAAGAGAGGGTGAAGAGTTTGGTGACCACAGAACTTTTTCTGTTGTTGCTTTAATTATATATTAGAAAGGTATATGGTGCAAACATGTACAGAAATGTTTGTAAGAAACTACGGGTACAAAGTGTTTGAAAACTGGCCCGTCAAAATGTAGAAATCAGTATTATCAATTATTGATTGTATCAATGCACAATCAATGCAATCTGGATACAAGAAGGAAGAACAAGGGAACATAGTTAGGGTTAAAGGTTTTTTGTTTTTTGTTTTTTTGATGTGGGGTTGTTCGGGGCACTTGTACTTCGTCAGTGTTTCACCTGCAGTAGATGACTGTCCGCTCGCTCTCTGTATGGAGAGGCGGCACATTTCACAGGAAACAGAGCATAGTATTTCTGTAAACGGTACCAATTGTAGCACTTCTAGTACATACGTTTAGAAATCAAAAAGATGCTAAAAAACTGATTCATACCTCCATTTCAAGTTGACTCAATTATTGTAATGCACTATTTACTGATTGCCTAAAAAACAAACAATAAAACATATATAGACTCACTCATTCAAAACTCTGCAGATTTACTTTAGTCTTCAACTAGCCCTGACTTTCCTGATACAGACCTGAACTCTTGTTTGTGTATTGTCTCACTTTGGCCTGCTGCACTTCTTTTAAAATATTTTACTTGGTTTTACACAATCGATGTAGTCAATCTTAATTGCTATTTTATAATTATTATCATTATTTTCACTGGGTTTTATTTTCCATGTTTTTGGTATGCATTTCCTGTACTCTATTTTCGTCCTTATTTTATCATATTTTTACTAATTTATTAATTACAGATGTAGAAGTGTTTTACAATAACTTTTCTTGTTTTCATAGTAATTCTTTAGTTTTTATGTGATGTACATAGTTATTTATTATTCTTGTTGTAAAGCACTTTGAGCTGGATTTCTTGTAGCCAAGGTGAAAAACAAATTTTTTTTAATTATTATGATTATGATTATGATTATGATTATGATTATTACTATGCATTAATCCAGAAAAATCTGACTATGCAGAGGACAGAAAATAATGAAGGTTCAGTCATCATCAGATACTTAAGCTCAGCCAGCCTCTCCAGGTGACAGTTCTTCTGTGTGTGTCTGTGACAATGTAAGCAGATCAGATCTCAGAGCTACTGAAGCCTCACAGAGTTTGCCTGGTGATACCTGTTGTTCTGAACAACTCCAGTCAGTTGTGTGGGAGATCGGCCAACAAGTTTGTGGTGAGTGATGGATAAAGTCCCCCATGGGGCAATATTGAGTTTATTATGTTTACTGTATATATAGCAACCAGCTACAATCATGACAGGTTCAAAGTTTTTAAGTGCAGTGTTGTATGTCATTGTGCGTATGTTTTACTTGTGACCCTCTGAGACAAGGCCGTATCACTTGACACACAAATTGGGCACTTGCCCTTGGGCCCCATACCTTTAAAATCCACTGTGTGTCACTTGCTTTGTGATCGTTTATTCTGATCTAAAATACAAAAATATTTTAAGTGATAAAGGGCCTAAATGACCCTTATAAGATTAAATAACTTTAGTTGTTAAGGGGCTAAAATCTCATTTGAAAAACCTCATATTACCACAAACTAAAAAATAATAACTCTGGTACAGTACTGCACAATGTTTCAAGTGTGACATGTGATAATAATGTTTTTCCTGTTGGGGGAGCTATTGGTCTGCCAGTTCCATAGGTTATTTCTTGTGTCATTCCTTTTTCTACCCATGTCCTAGGTACTGAGTCTGTGGAGAGGTTACCTGGTGATAAACAAACCTGTCAAGGTAAATAAAAACTCAAATATTAAAACATCTATTTTCAACAAATCAAACTACACCAACAGCCATCGGCACATTTTATGATAAGGTCTGACTATGTGGGTCTTATTTTTCCTCACTGGATATGACCTGTTAAACGGCTCATTCTGGCCTCTCTGGTGTATCACAAGATAAATGTGAGCAATTGCAAGACAGAGAATGCAGAGATGTTGCAAAAAGATCATAAAGTCATGTTATGTAAATGCCATTTTCTGAACTTTTTTCTTGTTGTTATGTTTGCTTTTATTTTAAAAAATTAACAGTTTAACATCTTTTAGCCCCAAACAATTATTCAAATGAGATGACCTGAAAATTTTTTGGTGGGGAACCTCACTGTTAGATAAAAATGCTTAACTAATACTTAAATAATGCCTAAAAGTGTGTAGTTATTATGAAGTGTTACCAAGTTTGTTTATTTTGAGATTTAGTCATCCATGAGTATAGTTTGGTTTCATGTGCTAAGGTTATGGATGACTGCTTCTAACTGCTGTTGTCATCACCTCCAGACAATGTAGGTGAACAGATTTTAGAAAGACAAAAGAAGAACAGAAACAATACCCATGTTAGGCTGATAATTCAGACTTCACAGTGGTCAGATTTTGTCAGAACTAATTTTTACCAACTATTTTTTATCTTTCTGTGTGTATGGTCTCCAGTGTATTCTATGGTTCCTTCAAACTGGTCATGCTTTCTGAAGAGAGATGCTTTTGTTGAACATTTTTGTTTTGTTTTGTTTTAGGGCAGCACAAAAAACCCCAAAACATCCACCTTCATTGAACTGGGGTGGAGACAGAAATGTTGAAACCTAAAGGATAATCATGTGTGTGTGTGCGTGTGTGCATGTGTGTAGGTGGAGAGTACTTTCAGCTACCTGGAGATTTGCTCCATCAACATTCACAGTCTATCAAAGGTGCATTCTCTTTATCAAAAGCACACTTGTTTATAATATCTTGCACTGTCCTAATCATATCTTTGCACTCAATTTTAAATATCTCTTTTTATTCACTAGAACACTGCATACCATTTTAAACTAAAAATGCTAACAGGAGAGCAATTTAGTGTAATTATTGCAAGATACTGTGAGAGGAAATATTTCACTTCCTGTAGGTGTAAAACTGAAAACCGGCTATGGTCTATATGTTTTTTTCCTGAACGGAAGCATCATACATGTTTGACTTAATGCATGTGTCGCAGATTGAGTTGGAGACAGACAGGCAGACTCTGTCTTTCAGTGTATCACACATTAAAGATCTTGAGGCCATGGTCAGTCACATGACTGCCTCACTGAAGAGGATATTCCCTGATTCATCACCAAGGTTGGTCTCACTTCAATTCTGCTCCTAATTTTTCTGCTCCGTATGAGATAATAACTCTTGTACGGGATTTTTAAAAAAAATCTATCTTACCCTTCAGAGCTTCTGCACAAATGTAAACATGTGGATTTAAAGTATAAATAAGTCATGTTAACTCCTGCAAACTGCTAGTCCTTGTATCAAGAGCTCTGTCTCATTGTTTTTTGGGCTGTCAAAAAGTTCCATAGTGCACCTTAAAGGAGTAGCATAATTTTCTCAACTCATAAAAGAACACTTCACCAAAATAAAAACATTTGAAGATACATGGTTTTAAATGGACAGCAAAGGTATGAAACATTTTAATTAAAAAGGTAACTGTGTAGCTGTCAGGCAAAAGTAGTTAACACTACTATAACAGTAGGTACTTTTGCCATGTAGTGAAGTAGAGGTATAAAACTCTATAAAGTAAAAATACTTAAAAGTAACTAAGTACAGTACTTTAGTAAATGTGCTTAGGTACATTCCTACGCTGTAAATAGTAAATAGTATATTTCTTTCATTCACTTTCCAGCAAGCTGTTAAAGATGGTTCCTCCAGATCTCCAGCAAAGACTCCTCACACAGACTGCTGCAATAGAAGAGCAGCTGAATAGTCAGCCTGGCTACTGTGGTATGTAAATGGCTACAGTTATATGGTGCTTTTGTTTACAGTGTATTATAGTCTTTATTTAGCTTTTTCTTGCATACACTCAAACACAGCTACATACACACACACACGCACACACACACACACACACACACACACACACACACACACACCAATAGCAGCTACCTCTTTGGATGCTCACTTGGCCATTGGGAGCAATTTGGGGTCCAGTGTCTTGCCAGCGACATTGTGATCAGGTGGATGACCAGCTCTACCTCCTAAGCTTTATTTTACAGTCAGGGACTATTTGCAATTAGTCTAAATCTGATTAAGCT
Source organism: Naso thynnoides (assembly GCA_029783665.1). NCBI lineage: Eukaryota > Metazoa > Chordata > Actinopteri > Acanthuriformes > Acanthuridae > Naso > Naso thynnoides. Next base: position 9,390 of record JAQLOL010014110.1, read on the forward strand.
GAAAATAGCATTGTTAGCTTCTTGACAGACTGTTATGTCTGTTAATCCGACCACCATTGGTTGTTAATGGTCCTAAAGTTTACTCTCCTCCTGCTCCACCACTAGATTTCGTACTACACCTCTCCTCTCTCGTAACAAGCAGACCCTTCAGGGGCTGCCAGTTTCTTGCTCAACCTGCAAATTTCAGCATCAGTTGAGTGAGACTAGTCAGACACACTCAGTCATGTAAAGTCGAATCTTTCACGATAGAATAATGAATTCAGACAGGGAGAACGAAAAAAGACAGACAGTGAGATCAGACACAGACAAAAGTCAGACAGCAAGTACTTCAAAGTTAGACCTACTCTATTAAAACAACATGCCACACATGCCTCCTTCGTAAAAAATAATAACTGAAAAGCAATTTTTACTTCAGGTGATATCAATTAAACAGACATGGGCCCAGTGCTTGCTCCACGCAACACACATCGTAGCTTTACTTAATCACTTTGTGCAAACTTCAAAAACAATAAAGGTAAAATAGCCATCTGTTTGAGCTGAATATTAAGTGATTATAGTGAGCAGAAATATACAGACTGTCTCCACCATTCTGTGTTGATCTTGAACAAGGCCGTTAAAACCATTGATGTGATAGAGTCAGAGGGCCCTAGTTTCGTAGACCGGGTGCAGTCTAGGCGCAGCGCAGGTGCGCCGCGCCAAGGGGTGTGTCCAGGTGCATTTTGCAAGTTTCGTGCACAGAGCAGTCCGGCGGAGCCCGGCACAGGCACTCCTCCCGTCCCTCCTACCGGCGCAAGTGGGAAGGAGGGAGGAGAGAAGGCGTGAGTAAGACAGGAGGAGAAGAGAAAGGCATGAAGTGGGATTAACACAGCCGATTCAGATCTTCACCAATCACAGGAGCTCCTCTCCTAACCTTTAAATGCGTCGTGAGGCAAGGTGCTTGCCGGTACACCCTTTCCGGATACCTCTTCCTACTCCTCCTCATCCTCCTAGCAACAATATACTCCATCTTTGTAGATTACGTTAAGCAAGAAAATTATAACATATATCATCACAAGCACGTTAATCGTGAAGACACCGAACATAACTTACAATTTGTTGCAGTGCGCTCTTGCTCTCTCTTGTTTTTTCTCTCTCTCCGTCTTTCTCTCTTTGTTTGTTTTCTTTTGAATTTGGGACGAGATGCCGAATATATACACTCTATGATGGCGAGGGTGTTTGTGGTTGGCTGAGAGAGATGTGAACTCCTTAGTTTTTGTCACCGTTTCAGCTGTATTAATTAGTCAGGCCTTTGATCTGTCATCAGATGTGATGGGACAAACTATATAAATATAAATATACACACTGATCCCATTAGTTGCATTAAATAGTGGTTGTTATGATTGTTTATTGCATTGAAACGTGCCTGAAACTGTGGAAACCTGCCTGTGATGTCTTGGTGACGTGTGCGCACTGCGCGCCGGTCAGCCAAACTTCCACTGCACCGGCTGCACGCGCCTTGCGCTTAGAGTAGACCAGGTTTGAGGTGGCAAGCTTTTGGCACACCCTCGGCAGGGCATTTTCCCATGAAACTTTGACTGCACCATGATGAATATGTGACACCTCCCCCCGCCATGCTGCCACACCCATCTCGGCGCAGCGCGGTCTACCAAACTGCCAAACTGACCGCGCGCCGGGCTGTGCCACTCGAAACTTGCACTGCACGGCCTTGCCATCCTGTGCCACCCCGCGCCGCGCCACGAAACTAGGGCCCAGAGTTATTAAACACTGTTTGCTTCTGTAATGTGTAAGAAATTTATTTGTTTCACCCTCACATTTGTCACACAACACTGCCATGCCGTTTTGGCCAGTCAGATTAGCAAAACAGAGAGAGAGAGATGGCTACGAATAAGTAATTAACATAATTAATGTAACGTAACTGTTATTTGCCAACATGAAACTTCAAATGGAGACAATATAAGTTCTCCTTACCTGATTGCTGTTTTGGCAGCTCATTGTCATGGAGCTTATTTTGTCTCTTTTAATGCACAGAGGGACAGCTATGCTTCCTTCTAATCTAAAATTCAAGTGTAAGACCATAATAGTGCCCCAAGTCAGTGGCAGAGACCATGGAAAGTTAAACAGAAGTGTTGAGTTACTGAGACAATGTCATAGCCCTTTCAATTCCTTCAGCTGACACCAACAGGCAATAGCTGGACCAGTGTTTCAATGAGGTATAATTGGACCAATGAAGCATTATTTCTTTTTTTATCCTCATCTGTAAACAGCAGATGAGTAAATTTGTCAAGATTATCATTGACTTTTAAAGGAAGCAAGTATCCGAAGATAGTGTTTGAATGTGTTTTCCTCAGGAGGATTCTCTGATGCCTACGCTGCTCTGTGTGATTTCAATGACATGCCACGTAGAGAGGAGATTCAGTGGGTAAGTTACTACTGTAATGCAATACTTAAATATGTCACTGGTACAAATTTTACAAGGGCCTCTTAAGTTTACTTAAGTGATGTTTCATAGCTACTTCACAATAAGCACATACTAGCATAAATACTGTATATCCACATAAAGCATTGCTAACTGTCTTCGCAGGATGTTGATAACATCTACTACATCAACAATTGGAGACAGTTCAACCTGCATGACTTCAGCCACTTAGACAGCAGGTATGATACAGCACAGTACTGTTGCATTAAGGAAAGGAAAAAAGAAATTCCTCTCTGTGTTTCTCACTGGGTCTCCTTTCCTTTCCTCTCAGGGACTTGGCATTAGCAGTAGCAGCTCTGTCTTTCAACCAGTGGTTTACCAAGATTTACAGCAAAGAACTTAAACTGGTACATCTTCTTTTTTGTTCTTTTATATGTGTTCTTCTGTTGTTAAGAACTGTGAATGGATTTGAATCAACGGTTTTCAAAAGTTGGTGTGAGACACATGTAGATTAAATCTACAGACACATTTCATGGAGAGATTGCCGCATGGAAAAAAGTAGAAGGTTTGTATCATGTCTAAACGGTGATGAAATGTGAAAAAAATATATGTGGCTTCAAAGGGCCATCTTCAGTTCAACTAAAAAATCATACAGGTTCAGAAACATGTAAACTAGAAAAGCACTCGGAGAGCGCGGGCCTCCGCCAAGGCAGCCCCTCCCCCCAGATGCTGATCCAGTACCTGTAGCATAACGGAGTAACGTGAGTCAGGGAGGGCGGGGGGTGCTAGATAAACTTGGAGGTGTGGTGTGAGAGCGTGTGAAGACAGTCAAATGCGAAAGAGAGAGCCCTGTTATCACTGTTAGCTTGTCTGTGTTATGCTAGCAGGTGCTGCCATAGGGTGCTGCTGAGAGAGC
>JAQLOL010014111.1:0-12721 GCA_029783665.1 Naso thynnoides
TGAGGGTAAAGATCCAAAAGGATTCTCTTTGAAGCAGTCTTTTCACTATATCATCCCCTCTAGGGGAGTGGGAGATTTTTTCAAGGCCCACAAATTTGAGGGATGCCGCTTAGCCATGAGCCCTCTCTTTGTAGTGTCTTGCTATGGCGTAGTCCATGTTGCCATTTCTGATAGCTGCCCTGTGCTCTTGTTCTATATTTCTGTGTATATAACTTTACAAATCTGGCAGCCTGAGAGAGAGAGACAAAGTGGTCCCATATGCCTCTTTTCCAGAAATTCCAAGCATCAGATACAATGTCTGCTTATGGGAGAAACTGGTGAACTCTTGTTGAACTGAGGCTTTTAGATCCTAAAGCAGGGGTTGGCAACCTTTAGCATTTAAAGAGCCATTTAAGGCCCATTTCCCACCAAATGAAAACCCACTCTGAGCCACAAAACCTATTTGACCACTAAAATTGAAGGTAACACTACATATATAGTTTCCTTAAACTTGTGCTTTATTTATCGCATCACAAGCAATTGAGTACGCTGGAGCTGAATTAATATCCATAATTTGCTGACTGGTGATGTTTGCTGCCATTTTAATGGTCCTGTCCTTGACAGTCTTTGTGGAAAGAGGCATAGATGTTCTGATATCTTTATGAACAATTCTTTTATGTAGTCTCCATCTATGAACGGCTGGGCTATCTCTTGAGCTGCCACAAAACTAGCAGAAGTACTTGAATTCTCAGAGTTCATCCACTTCTTGAAAATTGTTTTGCTCTGATCAGCTTTCCGCAGCAGTTCCGAAATTGCTCCTCCTCTCATCTCCAGCTGGGTATTTTTCAGCAAAGGCAGTGTGTTTATTCTGGAAATGTGACGCATTAAACGTCCCATTTTCCTCAGAAACTTTTCTCTTCTTAGATTTATCCATCACTTGTCTGGCAGCAACGCATGTTTTGATCGAGAAAATATTAAAACAAGTTTTATTTAATGTCATAAGAGCACCTCAGTCTCCAAAAAAATAACTTTTACAACAAAAAAAACTAAATAAATAAAATAAAAATCAATTTAAATAAAATGGCCATTATTTATTCACTTTTTTTTTTTCCAAAATGGCTCGCCCTCTCTAAGCCACGGGAGCCACAGCAGAGGGATGAAAGAGCGGCATGCGGCTCCGGAGCTGCGGGTTGCCAACCTCTGATCTAGGAGTATTGGGCAGTTTTGCCTTGTCTTTTTAACACAGGTGGTATGCAGGGCAGTAGCCTGTTTACCAGAGGAGGTGGGCAGGGCGCCCGCCATGTCTTTTTACCACAGGTGATAGGCAGGGTGGTTGCCTGTTTACCACTGGTGGTGTGCAGGGCAAACATGCTGTCTCTCTACCACAAATGTGAGACAGGACGTTTGCCTGTTCACCACAGGTATTAGGCAGGGTGGTCACCCTGTATGTTTACCGCAGGTGATGGGTAGGGCAACTGCCCTGTCTTTTACCCACAGGTTTGTAAGCAAGGTGGTTGCCTGTTTACCACAGTTGGTTGTAAAGGCAGTTGCCCTTTAACTGCAGGTGGTGGGCAGGGCGGTTGCCTGTTTACCACTGGTGATGGGCAGGGCATTGCCTATTTACCACAGGTGGTGGGTTGGGTGGTTGCCTATTTACCCACAGATTGTAGTTAGGGCAGCTGCTGTTGTTTACCCACAGGTGAGAGCCAGGGTGGATGTCTGCATGTAATGGGTAAACACTAGGTCTTTTTACAATGCATAGTCAGCAGGTCTGCTGCCCTGTCATTAACATGGGTTGTGGGCCGGGTGGTAGCCCCTCCTTTTTACTTCTGTTGATATGCATGGCGGTTTCCTGTATACTAAAGGTGGTGGGCAGGGTGGTTATGCACTCTTTTTACCACAGGTGATAGGCAGTGCAAGCGCCCTCTATTTTACCAAAGTGATGGGCAGGGAAATGGTTGTGTCTTTCCACCACAAGTGGTGGGCAGGGTGACAGCCCTGTATGTTTACCACAGGTGACTGACAAGGTTACTGTCCTGTCTTTTTACCACTGGTGGTTGGCAAGGCAGCTACCCTGTCTGTTCTCCACAGATAGTGTGCAGGGCATTTGCCTGTTTACCTCAGGTGGTAGGAAAACAGTTGCCTTTTTACCACAGGTGGTAAGCAGGAAAGTTTCCTGTTAACTGCATTTAGTGGGCATGGTGATAGACCTGTCTTTTACCTACAGGTTGCAGGTGGGGTGGCCACCCTGTCTTTTATCCACAGGTAGAAGCCAGCTGAGTTGCCATGATTTTAACCAGAGGTGGTAGGCACAGCTATTGCCTGCTTACCAACGTTGATGGGCAGGATGGCAACCCTGTCTTTTTACAACTGGTGGTATGCTGGAAGGTTGACTGTACATTATGGGTGGTGGGCAGGATTTCTGCACTGTTTTATACCAAGGATGGAAAACAGGGACACAGACCTTCCCACCATTGTGATGAAAAGACAAGGCTGTTGCCATGCCCATCACTTGTGGAAAGGATGGGCTTCTGCCTTGTCTACCCCTTGGGTAAACAGCTCCTCTGCACTGCCCAAGACTGTAGTGAAAAGACAAATCCGTCGCCCTGCCAACCACTTGCTTTGAAAAGAAAGGGATGTCACTTCGCCCACCACATGTAGTTAAAAGATGGGCCTGTCTCCTTGACCACAATTTGTGATGAAAAGACAGAGCCATCGCTTTGCCCACCAGCTGGGGTATACATGGCCATTGTTCTGTGGACCACACATGGTGGGCAGGGCGACAGTGGGCAGGGCAAAGATGTGGGTGGAGTTCTGTCAGAATGTCAACCTATGTAACCTATGTGGTGGATGACGTCGCACTGCCCATTCGCACTGTGGTCTTAAGACAGGGCCGTCAACCCTCCCACAATTGTGGTGATTTTAAAAAAATGTAATTTGTGAGAAAATATTCTACAGGTTTGCAACTCTCATTTTACAAATTCACATGTTGATTTGTGTAAATTTTGTCCATCACTATACATTATTTGATACGGATGTGTAAATGTGTTTTGCTCCATATTTTCCATAGAAATTGTAGCAAAATTGTTGGCATATGAGTCTCATAATTTGTGATTTGTAGAATAGGATTTGTGCACCTGTGAATAAGTATTTGAGAGGGTGTAACTGTAATTTTGTGTTTGTGGAAGAGGGGAAAAATATCAGGTTTACAACTCCTGAAGCATTTTTCTCTGTGACTACAAATTTACTGATACACTTGTGACTATTTTTTACAACTACAAATCCACTGTCGCAGGTGCTCACTTGTTATGCATCAAATTTACCTTCATACTTCTACATTTTGTATAAATTAAAATTTGATATTAATGGCTCTCTGTGTGAATGTAGCAGAAGTAGCTCTGAAATCATCACTTAACATGCTTTCCAAGTACATTCTATTACTATTATTTCAATGCAGAGACACCATGGTGTATAACAATGTGCATGATGCATAATACAGGCTAACTTGCAGTGATTATATGTTACATGGATAATGATGGGGTGGGTGCACACTATAGACCAGCACTGCTCTGTACGCTGCAGGTGTCTCTGTGTAGGAGGGAAAGTGTGTGCGCCTGTCTGCGTGTGAATGTGTAATGTACATGAAAGAAGACTTGCATGCATTACACAGGTATATATTTTTGTGATCCTGTACATTACTATGTGTGTGTGTGTGTGTGTGTGTGTGTGTGTGTGTGTGTGTGTGTGTGTACAAATGTGTGCCTATTTTCATTCAGATGATCCTCACATCCGTGTCTTTTTGTTAATGAGGCATGAAGATGAATGTTGCCACCGTTGTAATGCTGCCAAGAAGATGATGATCATCATCAAGATGATAACAGGAACTCTGTTTGTGTGTGGTAGTGTGTATTTATATGATAATGGGACATGCAATATGTGCATGTGTGTGTCGGTGGTTGGAAGGTGGGGGGTACTTGCTCTACAGTAGAGACCAGAACAAATTTTTTAAAGGACCATGACTGTCTATTTGTGTCTGATTAGATCACCCCTATCTTCTACAAATGTTGTTGTTGAAATTGGACCATGTGTATACTTGTAGATCTCACTCTGGGATTCCATCGGGTCCGTGTGCGTTGCGGAACGGCTGCGTTGCGTGTCTGCTCCTTACTCCTTCAACACCCACCAGCTGCGTTTTAGAGCACAGCATGGCAAAAAACTTGAGTCGCAAGACTGCGAGATTTAAATCTTAATTAAAATATCACATGCGACCACAGTCTCTGGAAACATCTGATCTGTTGACTTCAGGCCTGGTTCCTCCATTATGATGTTTTGTTAGTGTAGTACAGTGAAGTATGATCTGCTGTCAACACATAAGTTTTTTATTTTGAAAATCAACCAGATTTTTAATTTTGTTTCTGTACCCAACTTCCTGTCCCGCACGATCTGCTCTGTGTTGAACTGCTGCGTTTTGCTCCGCCACCCAGCAAAAATAGACGTCCTGTGTATTTGCTGTGGAGGGCTCCAGAGCGCCAGAGCTGTGACGGAGTTGAAAGGGAACACAGCCACAGCCAGTGGAAGCACACACATTAACTAGAACTGAAACGAATCAGCATCGCTGCCGTACCGAAGCACAGACGCACACACATCTGGTAGATTTCAGAGGTCAGACTGCAGTTTTAAAGTCCATTCACTGGCATTCATTTAAAAAAAGGTATAGAAAAATTTTAAGACACCAAAGAGTTGCCAGGTATAGGTCATTCACCTTTATAAAGAGCGCATTTGCATTTATTTGGCCAAAAATCGCTGAGCAAGAGAGAGAGAGGGGGGAGCCTGGGGCCGTGGAGATGAAAGTTACTACGCCTTGAAAAATAGTTCCTTACAAGTGCTCTTAGCTTGAATTTTATTTTGACACAAACGTTGTTTTTAACTAACATCACATTTTTTCAGCCTCTTTCTGTAACATTTATTGAATATGAACAAGATGTAAACGAACACAATACCGGAGCACCTGGAGGAAACCCATGCAGGCACGGGGAGAACATGCAAAGTCTACATAGAAAGATCCTACCCCAGCCCGGTAACAAGCAAAAGACCCTGTTGATGTTAGACGAGTGGAGATAACACTGGTATGGTCATTCAGTCAACAGAGTGAGGTCTTTTTGGAAAGTGGACACATTTTGGCTGGTTCTCACAGCTCCAACAGACAGTTTGAGGGTTAAGATTTGGTAGTGAGGGTTAGGTCAATCCAATGTGATTTCAACTTAAAATTCCACAGCGGGGTTTCTCTCAGTCTTTTTGTCTTAAGTTCTTCATTCCTAAAAAAAAAAAGAGAGATCAGTTCATTTCATTTCAGTTCTTTTCTTCAAAAAACAAAAAATTAAATGCAGTTGAGTGTTCAAACAAAAGGAAAAAAACTTTCAAAAACCAAAAGAAAATTATTCATTTCCATGTAGTCTGTTACCTCACCTCTTAACTCCATTCCAGTCAGAAATTTGGAAAAATATTGAAATATCACACAAAAGCTTTTACAGTTCAGGGAGATGGAAATGTTGGCATGTTTATAAAAGCTAAACACAAATCATGCAATGGAAACAGGTTCCGAAAATAAAGAACAATGTTTAGAAATGACTGAGCGGTATATGGATTAAATGACTGCTCAAAGGCAGTTACTCCATTATCACACAGTGCTGACTTGTAGTTTTAAATAAACAGAAATACCACAAATATTAACTTTGAACCTTCTGAATATTCTCTCAAAGAGTTAAAATGTATGTGCACGCATCTGTTGCTGCCTGAGGCCATGAATTTATCAATCACCTCCCGCAAGGGAACAATGAAATTCCACCCTAATACCAATAGATTAACCTTGAAATCTGCTGGATGTTTAACACAGATACACAAAAAATTGTTTTTTATTAAAAGAATTGCAAATCTTAATTTTAGCACACTGCCCTTCACAATGCAGCGTCATGCCCCATGAGACTATGACTCATTTCATACTAAACACTCTAAACAGTACAGGGAATGTAAGTGCTTGACAAGTGGCCTCTTGTTCTCCCATTAGAAGTATATATAGCATGTATTATATATGAGGTTGAATGTGCTTTGACACTGGACTGAACAGCATTCAAAGCTTTTTCATGGTGGTCACTTTACTCTGTCATAATAAGAAAAGTGCAGGTAAAACGAATCACATAAATGATGGCTCATGTCCACTCAAGTGTCCCATTAAGCCTGTCAATCAGGATGCATACCTGTTTCAATGCAGTCATTAATAAACATTTTGGATGTACCAGGGCTCTTTTTGATAGGCAATAGCAAAGTATCTGCAGTGGAAAAGGGTAATTATTTGAAATAATGTAGCTCATATGGTAAGTTTTGGGGTTCAGCTGGTATTTGGGAGATTTTAATGTTTGTTTACTGAATCCCTGTCGTGTAATATCTGTTTTTTTAAACATGTAATATGTAACATTTCCATGTCAAGTTATTTAAAATCTCTGTTATCTGTTTTGTTACATTGTGTAATTGCATCAACTCAAATGCGTTGCGATACGATATACGATATACTTTGTTGTCTCTTTAGGGAAATTTGTCTTGGACCCAGCGACTGTGCTCATTAATGTCTTGACAGCCACAGTGACAGTTAAAAGACAATCAGCCAGTTAACAGGCAATACATCACCAGCTACATCACCAGCAATAAATTGAATAGCAGAATTGCACGCATCCCGTAGAAAAACATTTCACATAACGCATATTGCAGATGCACAAACCCCATGGTAGAAGCACATACACAATGCTCACCCCTCCCCTGCCAAAAACAGTGATTTTATTCAAGGTAATGGACAATTTTTTAATCCCCTATCACTAACTTTTGGGGTGTCAGCAAACGTGTGACATGGATATCACAGGCAACACAAATCATCATTCCTGTGCTATATTTGGGATGAAAAATGGCCTCTTTCTTCCTCTTCTGATGAGTGATCCTCACTTAATAAGCAATAAAATCCAATTTTACAAATTTTTAACTTTAAAATCAAGTCCTTAATGACATTACCAGTGCAGGAACAATGTGTCTCTTTCTTTTCCTGTAGGCCTGCCTGTTCATTTGTCCCTTATTGTCCTTGCGGGACACAAGCATGAACTCTCTTGGTACGTCAGTGGACAGTCACGACGGGAAAATTTTTTCTTTCTCTCTGTTGGTTTGAAGATAGTGAAGTCCATTCTGCTGCCACCATGGGGGGTCAAACACTTTCTCCAAGCACTGTCATCTCTTTTTTCTGGACTTTTTTTTTCAGTCTTTGTTTTGGCACAATGCAAAGCCACAGCCAACAGTTCAGTGTTTTGTGTAAATGCCTGTGTGAGTTTATTTGGCAGTTTGAGAGTTTCACTTCAACAGAGATGACTATTACAACAAAATGTTCATGATATAAGTATCTAAAAGTCAGTTTTCAGTGTGCCTGGCTGACAAAGCTGTTCGAAAAATTTACCCTGGCAGCTACTTTGCTTGTAAGATGCAGAAATGTAAAGCACATCATGGACGAATGCAATCAGGAGAATAACTTGTACATTCCTGCAAACCAGAGATGTGTTGAAATTTTACAAATTTTTTTATGTTGAAACTTTGTGTTTCTTTAAATTTTCAGTTTAATGTTGTGGAAATGCTCTAGTTCACATCCCTTCAGATTTATACACAAAACCTCTTGTTTAAGGTTAATAAATAAATAAATGAATAAATACATTTTAAAAAGGTCATGTTTTGGATTATCATACCCAGTGTTGTTGCCAGAAACATGACTAAAAATGTCACATTAAAAGAGCAGTTTTTTTCAGTTCAAATGGGAGTCAAACCATGGTTTCAAAGTGGTCCCTGCAGTGGTCTGCAAGCTTCCAAACCACCACCATCCTCTCCTGTGAGTGAGTACAAATTTAACATTGGTGGTTTGTGAAAATTTACAATACAGATGTTTTTTCTTTGCATGGGGTGTTAACTGGTGGAGACCTTTTTTTAAATTAAACTGTTAAAGCTGCAATGACTGATTTCTGACTGCTTGAGGACAAAGTAAAAAAGCTAATTTTGAAGAAAAATCCAACATTCACACTTGTATCTCTTTTTGTGTCTCGACTAAATCCTCACAAGACGACACACACAGCACCCAACCCCCCATCCCCCACCCATCCACCCATCTTTTGATTTTATGACTTTATCATAACAGTTCAGTGCATTTAATTTCTCTCATTCCCAGAAAGAGGAAAAAATATTAAAAAAAGAAATAAGAAGTGCAAGACATGTCATCTTCCAGATGTTTCTTTGACCAAGATTTGAAGATCTCTGCCTGGAAAAGAGAGAAGGCTGCCTTGAGTACCAGGTTTATAAATCTCTTAGAAAGAGGAAGAGGAGGCAGTAAATGCTCATGTCCCCACTAGAGTTTGACAGTGTGTTAGTCAGAGCACAGTACACTACAGTATGGTTAAAAATGTGTGTCTAGAAACTTAAGAGGCACAACTTGGTCATAAATACTTTACTGAACATAACTTCTCTACACACTCACCAGAGTGCTAAATATATCATTAAGGGAGAGGGAATCACAGAGAAACTCATAATGTGACTCTATCACAATTTGTTGCCTAAAATGGTATCATGGCACAATGATCCACTGATATCTGATACACTGAGGATGATTATCTACACAAGTGGTTCCCAAACTTTTCAGCCCTCGACCCCCAAAATAATGGTGCCAGAGACCAGCAAACCCCATCGACCCTGGAGGTGGCACGTTGCACACATGCACTATTATTACCCTAACCCTATGCAAACACAAAACAACAACAACCTTACAGCCATATTATTATTTTATAGTATTTTAAGAAAGAATATGAGAAAGAATAAAAACAGAATACAGGGTTAAATATGCAATATTGAATAACTTAAAACATTTTTTTGTTTTTTTAGATTTCATCTGGCAACCCGCCCTCTGTGTCTTGTGGCCCCCTGGGGGTCCCTTCCCCGACTTTGGGAACCACTGATCTACTGCACATAGTGTTGTCTGTGTAAATAGAGAAGAAAGTTAGCTCTGACAAAGCCAAAAGCAGTAATTCTGTATTGACACTGCATTGTGGTTTCCACTTTTCACAATTTACCAACCTAGAAGGAACTGTGAAGAAATGTGCAAATATGCTCTAGTGTAAGAGGAACACTAACAGTGACAACAGGCTGATGTCATGATGATGATGTCATCTGGGACACAAACCTGAGGCAGAGACAGAGTTTGTGACTTTCTTTTCTTTGAGTACTGGAGCAAGTCAACAACTGCTAGTTAAAACATGAGCGACACGAGCTAAATGAAAAGAAAGTCATGTGTCAGCAGTGTCAGCTGAAGACAAACCAGGTTCTGTAAAAAGAAGGCATGATGCTTCGTGTTGGAACTGCAGAAATATGCAGGCAGCACTGCCACCTGCTGGACACATTTATATTTGACTAAATAACTAACAGCTCTGCAGAACACTACTGGCTCTTTGCCTTCACTTTACTCCTAAAGGACTTGAACCCTTCATACATGCACACTCTCCATACGCCACATGGAGAGCTTTTTTTCAGTGTTGCTTGCAGATGTTTGAATGAATGTTTGACAGCTTTTAAAGAACTGAAGATGTAATCAGGAGTTTCTGAATGTTGAACTACAGTGTGTCGTTTCCTTCTTTCGGTCAGACATTTAAAAATAACTGGTTTGGACCTCACAGGTGTTCCATAGGCAGAAACAATTTAAAAAAATATATTGTTTACAGCTGGTTTAAATAGATGATACAAGCTAGTAAAGTTAGGATTTTCATTTAATATATCATTGTAGAATGTTATTCTCCCTCAGAACGAACACAGATGTTTGTGTCTAGTAAGTTAAAAGTGGTACATCAGAGCTTTGGTGTGCTTAATCTCTCTTTTTGGTTCATCTGATTGACAGCATTTTTTCGTGTTCCAGTGCCAATCATAGTAATTCTAAAGAAATCACATATAGGAACACAACCAAGTCAACTTTTCTACAGAGCTTCAGATCAAGAGAAATCAAAACATAGATGAGATAAACCAGGGGCGTTGCACATAAAGCTCTACTGGGGCAAAGGCCCCCCATTAGCAACATCCCCAAAAATAATCTAATCAAAAATATCCTCAGCAAATTCACATAATCTTTTTTATGGACCTGCAATTAGCCTGTGTTAGTTGGCTTGTTCATGTATATGAGGACATCCTCAGGCATCAGAGTCAGGTCTCAGACATCAAATGAGAAAGCACGAGGTCTAAAGAAACATTGGAACATTGGCATAATCAAGGTTCATACAGAAGCTGAGAATGACCACATTTGCTATAATCACAAATTAATCAGTTCAAACTATCTTCCAAGTTTTTTTAAGAAATTTCAGTCACCAGATGAAAGGTAGAAGCCCAATAGAACAGTTTGAAGTTAAATAGCAAGGGACTGCAGTCAGATTCGGCCCACTGCAGTTGAGAGAGCCCGCGTCGAGGGCCTTTCCCATGCCATACAACTTTAGAGACAGCAGAGTGAAGCTTGGTCCAGTAATGACAGGGAGGGGTCAGCGGGAGCATTCAAATTGATTACAAATACTTTTCAAACATTAAAAGTAAAGCTAAGGCTCAAAGTAAGTCTGGATAAGGGCCCTTATTACCTAGTACAGCTACATATGTGTTTAGTAGTGAGTAATATTATGAGAATGTACTGCACATAAAAGTTGTATCAATGTGTGTTTGTCATATTATTGTAAATTCAGGACTTTTGTAAGGGTTAACACATATTAAAGTTTTCATTTTTCAGTTTTAGCAACAGTGTTCTGCTTTTAATCCTCAACATCATTTACCTCCTCCTTTCAACACCACCACAACTTGGTCCCCCCCCCCCAAAAGTCTGAGTGAGGATTTTTCCATTGGATTTAAGCTTAATTCAGAGTTGAGTTTAGTTCTAGTTTGGGGTTAAATGCATGACTGTATTGTGTAAGCTTAGTTTTAGCAGCCACAGTGTGAATGACGTCAGTGTTGGTGTTTACAGTGTCACAACAGAACAAAAGGTTCACTTAAATTAGCTGGGAGATGTTTAATTATAATGTAATGCTGAAGAATGACAGAGTTGTAACACATATGAGTCAACATGTACCTCTCACCATTGAGCAGCAGAGGGAAGCATCGTTCAGTAAATATGTCAGCATTCAGTCTAATAAGAGTTATTCATCAAATGGAAAGATGTGCACCTGCTCCTGGCAAATTCTTTAGACATACAGTGAATCAATATTATAACTCGCTATGAGTGAGTTATATTAGCGCTTGTGTTTAGTTACAGAATTCCCAAAAAATATTTATTTAGTGGATCTGAACACACACTCAGGTGGCAGCGTTTTACTAAAAGAAGAGTTTGGCATTTTAAATTGTAACCGCTGAAATCCTGCTGATGAGCAAGAAGTCTCACAATGAGCTACAGCAGCAGAAATTAATTTTCAGCTGTTTTTTTCTTGTTACATTGTTGGGATTTTATTGAAAAGACAAAATTATGTGATTACTGTCACAATGGGTGTTCACAAAAACATCTGAATTATGTGTCATCTTTTGAAATTTAGTCATTAAAAACATGAAAAACAGACAACAATTACTGATTCATGTGAGGCTGCTTCCTGTTATGACCATATTGATTTCATAATGGACAGTCTGAGTGTCTGTCTGTGTCCTCTGTCAAAACTGATGAAAAGCAACTTAGATTAACTCTCCAATAAAAATGTTCTCGTTTGCTAATTTTCATGTAGATTGTGTCCGCCCTTTGCTGTCTGTGCTCCTTTTACAGATGATGGTGTCACTATATCCTGTTTCTGTTTTGCTTTGTGCCAACAGCTGTTGACTGTATGTTTACATTCACACAAACATTCACTTTAAGAAATCTATTAGTAGACTGTTAAAACTTGCTGAGCTTTGAAAAGTCACATCTGTTGCTGTGAACATTACACGCCTGCTTTTATTTTTGTCTTTTTATGGTTTTGCAGTTTAAATGTAGTTTATTTGAAAAATCTGCACCGCATTACGTCATAATGATGATCTAGACTTTTAAAAATGAATACAAATACAAATCACCTAATGTGATGGGTTACAAAATTTAAATGTCAAGAGTCTGCAAACAGAGTTTAATATCGTTCAGCGACAAACAGGAAACACTACATGCCTGAAACATTAAAACACAGCAACTTAGAGAGCAAAACGCTGCAGCTGATGTAAAGTTCATGTCTTTTTGTAATAAGCAGGCATAAACATGAGAAAGCACCATGGTCTTTTGAAGAGGATAAATTTTAAAATTTAAAATTAGTACAGTGAAAAGTCTCTTGATATTAGAACACAGACATTTTTATTTTTCATAAGATTTATTCAGTGACCAAACTAATGTAGTTTCACATGCAGTGTTTTTGTCTCACTGCCACACACACACACACACACACACACACACACACATCTCTGCAGGCCTCTCTGACCTGCACACTGACATCTGGATCCTCTTTAAACACACACACACTCACACACACACACACAGTCACTAAGCATGTGTGGGTTTAAGTGCATGCCAATGTGTGTAATCACAGGTATGATGTAAATGCCTCATGTGTGTGTGTGTGTGTGTGTGTGTGTGTGTGTGTGTGTGTGTGTGTGTGCGTGTTTGTGTGTTTATAATACCACCAATTGTTGCCCAGTATTTTTTTCT
>JAQLOL010014112.1:0-12721 GCA_029783665.1 Naso thynnoides
GGTTACACACTCTGGTACAGTAGGTGGCGATACATACTTTTACGTGTATGTTAAAGCTTGTTGATGCTGCCTCTGGAAAAACAGGATGGCGGTTATGCTTATGCTCATGTAGTGGGTTCCTTGGTTTGTTGGTTCTCATGATTTGGTTGCCTTTTTAACTCAACATTTACTGTGGAACAACAAGGAGCAGGTTGCAGATGTGGCACTCAAACATGGTTTTAATATTAATTTTGATGCTATAACTACAATCACGTTTCTGTAGTTTTTCCTTCTCGACTGCAGGCTTTGAGCCTTTTGGCAGTTTTATGTCAAATGGTAAGACATTTGTAAATCTGAGTGTTGTAAAAAGGACAAGGTTGTACTTTGATGGGCACTCATTGTTATCTCTTTACACCCAAAAGTACATAATACACTGCACTGAATTTGTCAAAAATGTGATCGAGAGACTGCAGATGAAGCAGATACTTGCTGCTCTCAGAAGACTGTAAAACAGTCACCAAACGAAACACGCGTGCCGGGCTGTCGAACTGCTCTAAGCAGGTGGGTGGAGAGTCAGAAGAGACACACACAATCTGCCACCAAGATTACAATAAACTGTTGGATTAGAACAAAAGTCAGGCAAGGAAATGATTCCAGATTCAGAGATAAAATGTAACTAAGCACATTCACTTATTTGTTCAGTGACTATAATTTTAAGGTACTGGAGTGTTTGTTTTTCCTGCCACTTCCTACATCTCAAGATTTGATTTGATTAAAGAAAACTTTCCTGCACAGATCTGATGTTTTGTTTTCTTGCAATTTCCTCGGCATCAAATCATGATTTTAGAGACTTTAATGCAAATGAAAATTCATTCATTATCCACAACCGCTTATCCTTTGCAGGGTCACAGAGGGGCTGGAGCCAATCCCGGCTGACATTTGGGCGAGGGGTTGGGTACACCCTGGACAAGTCACTTGTTCATTACAGATGCATGTTACCTCTCCAAACTATCACTGTTAGTTTTAAACTAGGTGTACACACAAGTCAGACCCAGTATTGAGTCTGAATGTAAAGATAATGTTAATAGCAAGTAAACAGTTTACAAATATTGAATATGGATCAGATTCTATTTTTTAAAACTCTTATACAATAGGTGGCAGTGACAATTAGTCAATGACCATGAAAGAAAGAAGAATAAGAACAACCAAAAGCCCGCCAAACAAAAGAAGATGACCAACAAAACTGTAAAACAGCCCATTCCTAAAAGTGGAGGCTGTCCCCATTCAGGAAACCTGGAAAGGATGCTGACAATCCTGGAAACTACAAGTTAATTGTGTTAACATCACACACATGTTAATTCATTGTGCGAATGGTAAATGAAAGGTTGATGCATTTCTTGAAAAGTAGAGGGATGGCTGCTAATGATCAAAGTGGGTTCTGGGAAGGAAAAAGTATGATAGACCCAGTTTGCAAAGAGGATGAAATAAAGAAAGCACAAGTAAATAAAGTCAGCATCTGCCAGCTCTGACCAAGGTCTGACAACCATACGGCTGTACTCAATCGATACTAGTACAATCTTCTCAGATTTTCTTTATTTTCAGTTTGAACTTTTTATGCTTATTAATGTATTTGGGACTACTCCAGTTGATCTTGGTAGATTGCTATTTTCTGGTAGTGGTGCCCTGTTGAAAAGGGAGAGAAATGAATTATATAGTCAAGAATAGTTAAATCTTCCAGTGGCGTGGCACAGCTGCAACCCAGGCTCTTGTAAGGGTACTAGTTTTATGCTTTCGTCTGTTTTTACATCTTCGATGTTTTACTAATACTTTGTCTTTTAAGAGTATACGAGTGTATGGAATAAAGGCGACTGCTGCAGAATTTTTACTGACATTTTTTAACATGGAACTTCTTCAACCTTCACCTTCTTAGTGTACTTGAATATCTTGGATTATGGTTAGATGAAAGATATACATGGAAGAAGTAAAAGAAGGTGTTAAATTTAATGAGGTGTGTGGTTGGATCTAATTGGGGAACAGACGAAAAAGCATTGCTACTAGGGGTGTGCAAAGCAGCCAGTATTTGTATTTGTATTTGTTGAGGGGGGAAAAGTATTTGTATTTGTATTCGAGTAAAATTCAAAATAGGCGTAAAAATATACATATAAAAATACACTTCTAATTTACGTTATGTAAGTGTAAGTATTCTTTAATCATCCATTATAATAATTATGGATATGCAATAGTGGTTGCTGTTTTTCCATAAATCCAGCAATGAGCATGTAACAAGGAACGTCATTAAAAAGAAAATAACATAACAGCCATTAAGCCTGTTTTGCATTAAATGCAGCTAATATAGGAGACTGAAACTGACTTGCAGGGGCAGAACATGGCTGTGATGATGAATTGGTGCTGGTGGGGGGGGTTGGCAGACAGTACCAAGAGAGGATGCTTTAAGTGCATGTGATTATGCATAGCAGATGTTGACAGATGTTGGATATTTCTGCCTCTGCTGATTTGACTTTTGCACACATTACATATCACTTTGTTTTTTTCTGCAGCACTGACTGTAAAATGCTGCCACACAGAACTTGAGCAAGTTTTTTTGGCTGGTGGAGGACCAAGAGATGGCTCAGCAGCAGCCACACTCCCAAATCCATGTGGGGAGGTTTCAGCTAAGTTAATGAGTGACGGGAAGCTATGCTAAGGTTAACTAGACTATAGCTTACATCTTGCTGTCTGCAAAAGACGGAGTAACTTAAACATACCTTTGCAAATAAATAACTCCCACAAGTGCATACAATTCGACACAACTACACAAGCCTTGTTTTAACCTTTTTAACCGAACGTTAACGTTACACTGTCAGCAGCCTATTGTCTAAATTACCGAGCTAACAGAGTATAAGTTAACAGAGCGAACATCAGAGCACCCGACTGCAGACGTCAATACTAATGCGGTGTAATGGAATAATCTCCCGGTCAAACTCCGCTTCCCAAAAGTTATAAACTGCCTCCGGAAACCAGTTAAGGTACAAAAATCTATTCAACAAAATAGTGACGCAGTTAAGTCTTGTTTCGCTCAGCCGAGCCTTCCCCGTTGCCGTGATGAGCAGCCTGTGTCAGTCAGACTCTTTTACTCTCTCCCCTCCCTCGACTCCTGAACGTCAGTCACTCACCCGGGCATGCACTGCGGTCTCATGAGGAAACGCAGCTTTTTGATATGATGTTTTCCTTGTTCCCGAATACAAATATTTTTTACAGTATTTGTCATGGATGTATACGTCCATGATGGTATTTGTTCGAAATAAGTATTCGTAAAAAAAACACGTTATTTGTGCCTTTCCGAATACGGTATTCGGGTTCGGCTCCACCCCTAATTGCTACATTTATATCGAGCTTTGATAAAAGCTACTAAAATACTGGATAGGATATAGCACAGAGCACTGAGACTTATTTTGGGATAATTCAAAATCACATAAATCCCATTAATGCTTTGCCTGTAAAACCAAATGACGTGCCATTGCGTTTGAGAATAACTAAATGATCATTATTATACTGGATAAGAATACTCAGCAGTACTGCAGCATTGCTTGGAGTATGGAAAATATTATTATTAATATGTCAATTGAGTCTTTTGGATGATATTAGCTTAATAGTTTTGTCAAAGTTTGTTTTTATTTTTTATTTTTCTAAATAATGGATGAAAACAACCAAGAGGTTTTGCACATAATTAAATTACGTAGATCAGAAACTGACACTTTGAGAGACACTGATGTTACACAAAATGATCCAGAGACTGATCTTGCTCACATAGCAGAGCCCAAAATGAAAAAGAATTAAAGGGATTCCTGCACACAGATTCACCTTTGCACTGATTTCTTCAGTTGATGTTTGGATGCTTCATCACTGCAAAGGTGGAGTTGTGTGCAGAAGTGCAAAGGTGAAGTTGTGTATAAATGTGAAGCAACAGCATTCAGCAGAGGAGGTCTAACAAAGATCCGCCCCTCAAGTGACTCACCCATGACAAATCAGGAAATGATCCAGTCTTTCTCAGTAAAGAGAAACTCACACTGACTGAAAGACAGATGAATTCCCCTTCGGATCAACCCAACAACTCCCACTGAATGAATTCAGCTCCCGCAGAGAAAAGGAAAACTCCAACACTCCTGCATCAAGCTGCTGTCGTTCCACATGCTGAATGTGAGTTTGACCAAAAACAGAAGTAATTTCAGTGTAGATTGTAGAGGAGGGGAGAAGGCGTGACTGACTTTATGTTCTCTCTGCAGTTTTTTATCTTCACTTAGAAAAAAAAAATGGCTTCCAGATCAGAGGAGGATCTCTGCTGTCCAGTCTGTCAGGAAGTCTTCAAAAATCCTGTTGTTCTGTCATGTAGCCACAGCTTCTGTAAAAAATGTCTGAAGAGATGGTGGAGACAAAAAGATTCACGTGAGTGTCCAGTTTGTAAGACAGTCTCTTCTAAGAGAAACCCACCTTGTAACCTGGTGTTAAAGAACCTGTGTGAGGCCTTCTTGTTTGAGAGAGACCAGAAAGCTCCAGAGGATCTCTGCAGTCTGCACACTGAGAAACTGAAACTCTTCTGTCTGGACCACCAGGAGCCAGTTTGTCTCGTCTGCAGAGATTCAGAAAAACACACCAACCACAGATTCAGACCCATTGATGAAGCTGCACGCCAACCAAAGGAGGAACTTCAGAGATATCTGGAGATGTTAAAGGAGAAGTCAAAGAGTTTTGAACAAATTCAAGTAAAGTTTGGTCAAACTACAGAGCACATTAAAGTCCAGGCCATACACACAGAGATTAAGATTAAGGAGCAGTTTAAGAAGCTTCACCAGTTTCTAGAGGAGGAAGAGAAGACCAGGCTGGCTGCACTGAGGGAGGAAAAGGAACAGAAGAGTTGGATGATGAAGGAAAAGATGGAGGCTCTGAGTAAAGGGATAGCAGCTCTTTCAGATGCAGTCAGAGACTTAGAGGAGCAGCTGAGAGCTGAGGACAGCTCATTCTTGCAAAACTACAAGACTACAGTGGAAAGAGTCCAGCAGCGCACTCTGCTGGATGATCCACAGCTGCCCTCAGGAGCTCTGATGGACGAGGCCAAACACCTGGGCAACCTGACCTTCAACATCTGGTACAAGATGAAGGAGATAGTCTCCTACACTCCCGTGATTTTGGATCCAAACACCGCCGATCTAAAACTCGCCCTGTCTGCTGATCTGACCTGTCTGAGACTAGGAGAAGAACAGCAGCTTCCTGATAATCCAGAGAGGTTTGATTATTTCCATGCTGTCCTCGGCTCTGAGGGCTTTAACTCTGGGACTCACTGCTGGGATGTCGAGGTTGCAGACAGTACAAGCTGGCTTCTGGGTGTGTTAGCAGAGTCCGTCCACAGAAAGGGCCGCATAGTGTCTGGATTATGGAGAATATGGACCAGTGCAACAGGATATTGTGCAGACTCACCTCCGGCTCCAGTCATTGATCTCCAAGTGCAGAAGAAGCTCGAGAGGATCAGAGTGACCCTAGACTTGAAGGGAGGAAATCTGACGTTCTCTGATGCTGATACCAACGAAAACATATACACCTTCACACACTTTTTCACTGAGAGGCTGTTTCCATACTTTCGCAGCACTGATCCATTGAGGATATTACCACAGAGGATTTGTGTGACAGTAGAACAGAATAGTTCTGAATAAAGAGGATGACCTTATATGTCATGTGATTTGTGTCTGAAAGGGAAGAACTGCACATGCTCCTCCCGCTGTTTCATTATTTCAAAGATTTCATGTTTTGTGCCTTTAGCCCTTTCTTTCTTACGTGTCGTCAGATTAAATAAATTTAATTGTCTTGACTTGTGTGTGTAGAGCTTTAAGGACCAACAACCACTGTGTGAAAACTCATGAATCCAAATATAGGAAAAGAATAAAAAAAGATAGTGGCACTAATTATAATAACATATTTGACTGACCAATCATTGTTTAGAACAAACCTTATTCTATACAGATGGTGATATAGTGAACAAACTACTCAAAAGAGAAAGTTTCTGGATCCCTGAATTAAACACAGTGGAAACTTTTGGTTTGAATGAAGAACTTAATCTATCCTGCTTTCTCTGAGATCACCCATTGTACATTGTTAGTTTTTGGACTTATGTTTGGGATAATTTGTTTCTTGTTGCAGTTGACTGATAATTCTAACACGTGTCTCCTTTACACACCAGGGTCAGTCTGCTGTTATGTCTATTTTTTTTCTTTAGATGATCCGTTGAGCTCCAGTCATTTTCCTTTTTTGATGGTCTGTGTTCCTGGTCTATAAGCGCTGGTCTTCATCAGATAAATTGGTTTAGCGCGTGAATCCTCCTAAACCTTATTCTGGGTTATGTTTACAAACATGAAAATCAGTGTTTGATTGAATATGGTGTGCTTACATTTTGTAAAATATATGAGCACATATGGGATTTTCTATTACAATGGGAAAATGTGGTGCTTGGCTTCCAAGTATAATTGTATGACAGAGGAAAAAACATTATTTTCTATCAAATTAGAATTAAATTTGGAAAATTATTCATCCTTAAATCTATGTTCAATAATAATAATAATAATAATAATAACAATAATAATAAGTGCTTTATTGTCTTTTAAAGGCTTTAAACATATTATGTCACTTAATAATGAACTAATTAAAAGCCTGTTAAAAGGACAACCACCTGTACCTATTCTAACACTTTTTTAAAAAAAATGTAATTGTAAATTGTAATCCTGGCTCATCTGTTGTGTTAAATTTGTATAAATTGCCTTTACTGTATACTTCATGCATGTTGTGTTTTTATTGTAAAGTGTTATATTCACGTGATCAAGACTTTGTTTTTCTGATCTACCATATCACCTTAAAGCAACCAACCTCATGAATTTGACGCAATCCAGAGCCTAGAAAAACGAAACTTAATGATGCACGTTAACATGTCGCAAAAACAGCAACTGTAGTGAAACCGGACATATTTTATGGCGAAAATGTTCTCTGGTTTTCCCTTTGATGTCTTACGATTGCTCTGCCTCAACTCTGTGATTCACGAGGTTCCCGGAAGCAGCATGTGGTCTGTCCGCCGGCCGAAGCTGCAGCACTGGGTAGTTGTTGGCGACAGCTCTGCTAAAACAATGGGCTGCAGCCAAACAGCAGTCTTAGGACATCAGAGGGAAACCAGACGGCATTTTCAACGTAAAATATGACCCGGTTTCGTCAGAACTGCTGTTTTGTGAGATGATTATTGTGCATCGTTCAGTTTCGTTTTTCAAGGCAGTGGGTCGTGGTCAAAATTACTTTCAGTTGCTTTAAATATTTAAAACCCAGAGGTTACACACTCAGGCTCAGTAGGTGGCGTTGGTTTGCGTTGCAGGTTGCCAGGTGGGTGGCGATAATGCCCCGGAATGGTGGCAGCTCGCCACTAACAGGAACGGGAGGTTGCCAGGTATGTAGTTCGCCTGGCAGGCCTGTAGTGTGCAGTTTGTTTTAAGGGAGAGTGCAAATACTTCATTAAAGGTAAAAGTCTGCATTCAACTCCTACTGTAGCACAAACCTTCCTAAAGTAGACTGAAAGCCTCCGCTGTCCTGCTAATGAAAAATTGCCCATGTGAGTGATATTACCTTGTCAGTTAATAACAACATGTCAGTGTACAGATAGACCAAACAGATATTAATAAACATTTTGACTGCACCTCAGATGCAAAAAGTCAGAAGAGCTGAAGACAGCTATTGGACCACTCGTACCTAGTGCTGTTAGATTTTAGTTAGAGATTATTTGCCGCTTAGCGCAACAGACTGGCTGATGTTAGTTTACCTGATGTGAAATAAGTAGCTACTGGGAGGTTGGGCATTTTTAATTTGGTTACCATTGCAATCATCTTTTCAGAGAGCTTTCAACCAAACATGTGTGTCACTAGCATGAAAAGGAGTGTGATTTGACAGCATTATGTGAAATTTATGGTCTTCTTGAACAGTTTGCATTCTGGCACATGTTTATCACTAATGGCTTCTTTTTGTCAACCATCATGGCTAGTTGAAACAGCTTGGCGTTTGTCTAATGTAGTCTGATAATTCATTAGTGGCATTAATGTCAGTTTAGTTTAATCTAGCTATAATGGTGTAGCCTCTTGTGTTCTCCAAAGTCATGATTTTTTTCAATGTAAAAAACTGTTGTGGAAACTAATGTTAATTATTAATTGCAGCATTGACTAAAAAAATGGGTGGATGGGGTTGGGGAGGGGAGTAAAGTATAGGTTTTCTATATTTCCCTCTGAAATATAAGGGAACTGAAGTAGGTTAAACCAGTATTGTACTTGAGGGAATGCCTGTAGTTAGCTTCACTCCAGTATGAAAGTGATGTTACTTGGCCTACTGCGAGTTCTTCGTATTTGTCCTTGATATTAGCCTAGTTCAACTGCTAGAAGTCAGCACCCCAGGTGTTAAAAGATTGGCCCAATATAAATCTAGCTGAGTTCTTAATATGGCATTATTTCAAATTGGGCAGTACTTAAAGGCAAACATCACATTCAGCTGTTAGACACATAAAACGTTACTGTCGAAGTGAAAGCAGGCTACTTGGAAACGAAAGTGCAGGTCTGTTCTCTTGCATCTGAAAATGCGTTTTCCACAGATCTGGCAACCCCCGGGCCGGTCGGCATTTACCGCGCAGACTCGAAAATCATGGCGGACGAAGTTGAGCAGGTTGGTTAACCTCCATTCAATAGTGCTGTTGTTCTGTCACATAACGTGTATATAACTATCCTTACAAAAGAGCAGCAGGCAGTTGTACTCGTGTACTTGTGTTTTGGGGCTTAAATCGCGATAACTTCACTTTGTTGGCGTTTGTTCTGTTAACGCGGGGAGGCCTGTCAAACCAGCTAAGCTAGCTAAATTAGCCTAGTTAGCGTGTGATGCTCCCGTGGACTAATTGGGCGTTATTCAGGTTACGCTTTTAACAACTCTCAGCGATCGTTTTGTAGAAATTGGAACATTGCTCAACAAAAGGAGCGTTAAAAGCCCTGTTCTCAGTTTTGACCCAAATATGCGCATGTGAAAGTAACGTTAAACAGTTAGCATTTGCAAATTGTAATGTTGGGGCTTTGTGAAAGAGGGGAAGGAATGTTGAACACAACAACCTGTGAGAAACTACAGGAAAGGACGGACGAAGAGACAAGATGGAGAAGAGAGGAGGGTTTTGAACTATGTCCAGCTGTTTCGATACCTGTGAAATGCTAATGTGGACACAGCAACTGATTATCAAGCACAAAGAAAACAAAAATCAAGTTCAAACATGTTATAGTCGTCAGGATGGGAATCATATTTAAAATATAAGTTATTTTTTGTCACCGGACTGCGGTCAGTAGGAGATATTTTGAGTGTGAATTCTGTCCAGTTACGTTCAGGCTCATTAGCTTAAAACTAGTTAAATGACTTTTGCTTGGTTGCTTAAAACAGATGTTTGTGCTATATTATCAGGGATCATTAAGCTAAATGCACAAAAATGTAATAAATTCTAAATGGGATCTAATGGCGGAATTTCACCGACTTGCCTTCACAGCTACATCTTCCCAGAGCACCTCCTTCCAATTAAAGTCTTTGTCAGTTTAAATAGATCCTCTATTTTAAAAGCTGAACTAAGCATTAGCTCTAAATTTCAGGTGCATAATGTTTTACAGCAGAATTATTCATGTTTAACAAGTCACTAAAAGTCACAATGAAGTATGAGAGTCTTCTTTGGTGCTTTATCTGTATTGTAACCACTCAATCGTCCGACAAATGCACCAATGGTCCGAGAATACACTCCCTAGTTATAGCCTTATTCTGGTCCAAGTTTGTGCTTGGTGACTGTTGTCCGTCTTCAGGGCTCCGAGTCGGTTACACAGCCTGTACTTTGTCTGTACCCGCTGTGTGAAACATGTTACATCCTATCTTTGCAGCTTTTTCCTAACCTTATCCTTTGGGGAAAAGTAAATTATAAAATCATAAACCGTAATTGTATAAAATAAATTAGTTAAAAGGAATAAAAGCATAAACAGTAGAATACACAGATGCAAAAAATCATGGGCGCTAACCTAAATTAATTAAATGAAGTGAGACAGCCTCTTGTGAAAACGACTAGTGTAAGGTTGGGTGTTGGACCACTGGGTTTTTGTCGCTTTGTAATCACGGGCTGTCATACTGTTGAGTTATCGAATTAATGGGCAGCCCCCCTCCCCCCCCCCCCCCTCCTTTTTTAAGCACATCATACTTTATTTCACAAACCTTTTCATCTGTTCAATTAGCCTGGTAAACCAGTAAACTAGACCCATAATGCCAATAAATTCTCTCAGTACAAATCTGAGCTGAGCAGAATTAGGGTGGAGCCAAGCTACCATTAAACGCCCCAGAGGTTTGGATAATTTTAAGGGACTTCTACTAGAGACCACACCTGTCTGCACGTTGCATTTTTGTACATTAGAAACTGTAACACATACATGCCTCTTTCTGTCGTCTCCTGCACAAGATCTACTGTAGTTTTCCTATGAAAGATGCCATGGCTGTCTGCTGGTGGCTAAATTTGCTCTCTGATTGAATGAAAACAAGTGACCAGGGCCCGACTGATATATTGATTTGCTGATATTATCGGCTGATATTAGCCTATTGCAGATATATTGGTATGGGTGTATATGTTCTCTGATAAGTGCTGATATTGAAACTTTTTTTAAGGCTGGAAGAACACGTGGACTAGTAATTTAAAGACGGTGTAATCATGTAGCTTGTCTAGCAGAGGGCTCTGCATTATTTAATTGGTATTAAGTGAAGTGCTAACTGTTCGGTGCACTGATGTTCGGAATAAAGTTTGCTAGATACCCTGCCCTCATTGCATATCTGTGTAACAATTATTTGATAACCATATTTAAAATATTATGTATAGAATATAAGCCAGTATTTCAGATATCGGAATTTTCTTAATCCCCAATGTTGGTATTGGCATCAGCCACCAAAATCTCATATTCGCTCGGGACCTACAAGTGACAGCTCTAAAACAGGCATCAAGCATTTCACCAGCTGCAGCCTGCTGTTTGTGCCTCTCATCTATTAAAATGAAAAGCGTACCTCTCATCTAACTTACCTTCATTTACAACAGTCATAGTTCACCACATATAAATAAACAGTTAACATTTAGCCTATTTATGCTTGCAAAACAAACAAAAAACATCAACACAACAGTTCAAAATTATTATAAATGTGGCTGTTGCAGATCAGATTTCTGAAACCTTTCCAGTAAATACCGAAAGCTTGTCTGAGCTGTGACAGAGCTGTGAATGTGGCACATCTGGATGCCGTGTACATTTCAATCAGCTCTTTAGTGAATGTGTGCTGAGCTTCACTTCCCTGCAGAATTATGGAAGCATCAGTCCATTGAGTCGGCGTTTCCTTTTTGTTACAAATTATTTTAAATATTGATACTGTTGTTGGATGTACTGGTTGTCTGAGGAGTACAGTGCTGCCAAAAGTAATTTCCCCTCAGGAACAATAAAGTTTAAGTCTAGTCTAACCACTGTCCTTCATGTGTGCCGCAGCAACCAACTACCAACACAGTTGAGGAGCCACTCGACCTGATCAGACTCAGTCTCGATGAGAGGATCTACGTCAAGATGAGGAACGACCGGGAGCTCCGCGGCCGACTGCATGTGAGCTACATATCCGGTTTCTGCTTCCGCACTCTGAGAAGTATCTGGAAAGTGTGTGTGGTTGTGTAGATGGCCCATAAATTTAGCACAGTCAGCCCTCTGCTCCAGGAAATCTCTTTTTAAACAAGCAGTGTGATTGTTTTTTATTCATATTTGTGTTTGTTTGTGTTTCTCAGGCCTATGATCAGCATCTGAACATGATCCTAGGTGATGTGGAGGAAACGGTGACGACAGTGGAGATTGACGAGGAGACGTATGAGGAGCTCTACAAGGTACACCTTAGACTTCTTCCTGTTACAGCATCGAGCCACCGTCAAGTCCAGAAAGTGGGCATTCCTGAAACAACAGAAGAATGCTGCTTAACCTTTACTTTCTACTAGTGTGACATTTTGCAGTTCTAAACTCTTGTCAATACTCTCTGGTGGACAGACATTAATGGTTTCACTGGATCCAAATGACTTCACACATGCATTTAAAGAAATTTGTTTTGTTCATTTATTTTTTGGTATTTCTGAACTGCAGTTCACAATTTGCAGGTTACATGTGGACTGACATTTACACTGATGCTGATATATCTGCAGTAAGAAAATATTGGCGGATAATTACCATAAAATCTGGAATATAAGTCGCACTGATATATAAGTCCCAGTCTGAACTTGAGTGTCTCCTGGAAGGAAAAAAGTTTTTTTATAGCTAATTATTAATAAAAATATTTAAACTAGTTATTTCAACACTTTTTCAGTTTTCATTTGAAGCACATTTAAAACATGCACACACAGATTATACTGTCTTGGTTTCCACTGAGTACAGCAAAGTCCACAACGCGCAGTTTCCCTGCAGCTGTTTTCGCCATGTTGAGTTTGCGATCCAGCTAGCCACGAGTACAGACCTCAGTCCACGGTAATGTTGATAGTTGTGACTGTGACGGTATCAGCTGCAGTTGTGGACATGACTGCACATGTCAGTGACAAAGCTCCTCTAGCAGCAAACATCCCCCAACACGCTCCTCCCTCCTCCCGCAGCAGCAGCAGTCCTGTTCG
>JAQLOL010014113.1:0-12719 GCA_029783665.1 Naso thynnoides
GACAGAAGTTTGGAGTGGTTCTGTTTCTTGTGGATTTATTCTGTGTGGATTTATTTACTCTCTCAACGAACACATGAGCTGGATTAACGGCTAAACTGCTGTAAATGACGGCACGTTGCTTTGTCCTGTTGAAGAGTGAGAAGCACGAGCTGTAAGGAACATTTTATCGGTGAGCTGTGTTTATTTTGTGTTAGTAAAGGAGTGGTGAGTACAGTGGGGTGCTTACGCACACATTAGGGAGGGGATAGTAGTAGCTGACACAGACCGTTTTGATAGAATGCAGAAACAGAAGGAAGACAGAGGGCGGAGTCACAGTTTTCTGAAGATCCACAGACTTTACTGTTCAGTCAGTTGTGTTTAGCTGCTCTATGGGAGTAAAAAACAAACAAACCCAAAAATGATTATAATACGTCTTCTTGAATGATTTTATTCTAATCTGTTAGTGACCGATTTAACTACTGTAATTTAATGCTGTTGTGGGCGTTTGGACCTTTATACTTTTGTAACATGGTTATGCATGTGCACTTAATGGCGTTTTTTTTTCTCTGTAGCACAACACCACTTTAGTCTCGTGTGTGTGAATGTTTTAGTGCTTTTTTGTGTTGTGTTGACTGTGAAGACAAATTCCTGTGTGTCCATTTGACACATTTGGCAAATGAAAGTGATTCTGATGCAAGCTAGTCATAAAACCTGATTATCAAAGGGCCAAAACCAAAAAATATTAGCCAAATGCCAACTCACATCTACTGCACAGTATGCCACAACCAAAACACAAACCATTTAAGGCACTGACTTGCTGCAAAGCTCCAACACAAAACCAAAACTTCTCTACTGCGGCCTGAGCGAGCCAAATAATTGCGTGCATAATGTTCTTACCGCTAGTTCCAGCCACAGCCCACACATTGACTACAAACAAATAGAAACAGAGCAAGCGTTCATTTACACCACATGACACAACTGACCGCAAATAACACACCCTGAGCTTCTGTGGCCGACGCACCTCCTAACAGTTTTGTGTTCATCCTGGCTCAGTCATAACTGTGTTTTTATACATGTTACATTAGCCTGTTTTGATGTTGTCGCTCAGTTCAAAAAGATAAATATTTACAGGTTGTGTTGGTGGGACAGGCAAACCTCTGTTTATCAGCCTCTGTAGAATCTCGTTCAGTGTGGCGTCCTGCATTTTCACACTGTTTCCTCAGCTCGTATCTAAAAATCCTTCTTCCTTTCTTTTCCTTCTCCTTCAGGAGAGGCTTGTGGCTTAAATAAATTGGATTAACAATGAAACTTGTACATCTAAAAGTTTAAAACATGCAAATCTCAGTTACTGTAATAATCTGTCAGTGGCAATGGAATCAGGGAATTTTTGTCCATTTTGCTTGAAAAATCAACTTTGAATCATAAATTCATGTCACCTGCAGTCATTTTAGGACTACAAATTTTTAGGTATGCACCGATCCGCCTTTTTCACCTCCGATACCGATTCTGATACCTGGGGTTCAGTACCTGCCGATACTGATTTCCGGTCCAATACAAAAAAAAAAAATAATAATAACAATAATAATAATAATAATAATAATAATTACCTGTGCTGAATTACCTGGTAGACTGTATGCCTCACTGTGTGGAAGAGACTAGAATCATTCTTTTTTCAAGGCAACATCAGGCTTGACCTAAACATTACTTTCCTAACTTTGTAAGACAAAATAACAGATTTTGCAAGCAGCAGTCAAACTAGTTGGCGTAGCAAACATGAAATATTTCCAAATAGGGTCAAACTTTGGCTCGCTCCGTGCTGTTAGCTGCAGCCTGCACCGTGCGTGTTTGCTAGTTTGGTAACAGTCTACCCATGTGCTGAGTGCATGACATCACACACTGCGCAGGCATAGAACTAGACTGAACTGATTGGCCCCTATGGATTGGGCCATGGATCAGACCCATTGTCACGGATACCAAATCTAGATATTTTTTTCAATATCAGGGCCGATATCCAAAAAAATATTGGATTGGTACATCCTTACCAATTTTCTGAACAATAGCCATATTTATAGCTACAACTTAATTTAAATTTGAGTCCGGTGGAATGCAAAAAGCAGTAACACGATAGTGATGATAATGTTGTCGACATCTTCAAATTAAAAATTCAGAATCTCAGAAGAACTGTCCATTGACTTTAGTTGTTTGAGCAGCAAGCATCAGGGTCAGGGGTCAAGGGTCAGCCTCCCCTCTTCCTGCCGTCATGCTCTCTCTCTCTCTCTCTCTCTCTCTGAAAAGACGTGCTCTGATTTTCCGTGCTCGGCCAGCCACAGTCCTGTTTCGTCCATTTCATTTTCCTGCTGGAGTCAGTACGAGGGAAGCAGAGTTCTATCGATTCTTTACAGATTCTTTATGTCCCTGCCACTCTCGTCGCACCAGTCTAAATGAGCTGTCAAAGTCTGGTGAGGAATGTTCTGCCATAAACCTGTGCTTCATTTGTGTGTCCACATTTTTGTTACCTCATGGGGACATTCTGTGTGTGTGTGTGTGTGTGTGTGTGTGTGTGTGTGTGCTTGTTTGTCATTCCTTTAGGGGAACAGATACAAAGGCAGACTTACGGGTCCCCTCGGTAAAGAGTTTTCAGATCACTTCATGCTGCCATGACAGTGTGATATTTTTTCTATATTTCTATTGACATCAGTAGGTACCAGCGACAGTGTTTACAGCAGCCCTGTGGATTAGTGGTTAGTACTGTGGCCTCGTAGCAAGAAGGGTTTGATTCCCTAGGGCAGGACTTTTCTTTGTGGAGTTTGCATGTTCTCTGCGTGCCGAGGTACTGGCTCAGAAACTGGAGTTGGTCCCAGGGCGCTGCGTTGTGGCTGCCCACTGCTCCTCAGGTATGGATTAAATGTTAGAGAACACATTTCACTGTACGCTGCATATGTGACCAAAGAAAAACCTTTACCCTTACCGTAAAGCAGTCAGTGTAGTGTAACTGACTGGTGAAAATGTCCAATGACCTGCCACAGATAAGGGAAAAAAATGTCATTTCAGGCCAATTAGTGATTTACATTTAGTCACATGCCTTTCTTTAAAGATTGATAACATTATAATCTGCATTAATATTTAGGGAACAGAATTAGCCTGCATTTTACTTCGGGGGGGGGGGGACCATGGGGAATATAAATAAGAATCACTGAGATCGATCATTCAGTAATCCCTTATGTTTAATGGACTGCAGAAAACGTTGACAGTTACGGTCTGCGTGTCTTCTTTTAGGGATAGAACAGAATCCTGCTTCATTTATTCGGCCTTTTGTCTGACAGACGCAGGGACAGAGTGAGCAGCCGTGTGTGTGTGTGTGTGTGTGTGTGTGTGTGTCTCCCAACTTTACTTTCTGATCAATCTAGTTGTGGTTTCACACCAAAAGACTGTTACACTGTAATTTCAGTATAGTCTTTTCTACTTTACATTACCTTTATAATATCTGACATGCATTGTAATGGTTGATTATTTTGTTTCTTTACTTACTTGATTTGGCTACCTGGTGGTAACTCCTGGTAGGTTTTGTTTTCATGTCAGCAGCTTACGTAGGTGTCACATTTCTCCGAAAGTAGAAATTTTGGGATGTCCTGTTTACCAAGTAGATAAAAATTTAATGGTCTTGTGGGGAAACTGGGTTGATGAATCTGTCCAAAAGCCTATGGGAAGAAAATAGGAACTGTTTATATAAATGTTAATTAAAATGATTGTCTTATTTTCTTTCTTAATTTTAAGTACAGTATAAATAGATGATAGCTGGATACTTTTTATTGTCACTACACTGGTAAAAACAATACAATGAAACTTAGTTCGGCCGCATTCCAAATAGCAGCATCCTCGTCCTTTTTCTGGTATTTGGAGAGAGCCGAGCCGCTGCGACTGTGCGCGTCGCCATCTTTGGATGTATGGCTCAAGAGGCACTACATATTGTTTTCAGTATTGACTAATTTTCCAATTCAGTAGGCCTATTCTGTTGATTAGTTTCTTTTATTCAGTTAAGTAATTGTTTAGTCCACATGCCAGAGAGAAGAATGCTCATTACAAATCAAACGTCTTTATCAGTTATTGTGCAGTTTTCTTTTTGTTCATGTTGAAATTTGACTTGCAGTATGGCTACAATAACAGAAGGATGATGCCACGGACCGCTTATTTGCTTTTCTTTCTGAACAGCGGTCCAAAGCTGAAAATTATTTAATCTACAATGATTTTAATGATTTTGATGAGCTTTAGCTTTAGCAAATCAGTAGCAGGTGTTCAAATTATGAGAAATTTAAAAGACTTTGTTCACTGTCAAAGTGACCTTGTACAAGTCCTCACTGCAAAAAGGACTTCTGCTTTTCTTGTATCCTCCAATTTCAGTTTGTATTTAAAGCAATGCTTTGTTTAAAAAGAATATTATTTTGTCCTGTTCGACACCCTCACTGACTGCAACCCTGATCTAACCCTGTCTGAAATACAAACCCAGGTTTCTTTCTGCCAGTTTACACAAACATAAACACAAACAAACCTTGGTAGCACCATAACATTTTTATTTCCTGAAAGCTTTTGTCTCAATGAGGCCGTCAGAGTTTGCCCAGATGTTGAAAACGTTCTGTTGCCGTACTCCTCAAAGTTAATTGGCACCATTATTGGTGATCGGGGGGTAGAGGGGCTGACACATAGACACCATTTATCCTTTTACCAGACCAGCGTGACTTTGCCATCCTGGTGAAAAACATTTTGCCACTATGGGTCATAAAACAATATCTACGTGTTGGTAACTCTGGCAGGAGTTAACGACCTTCACTTTCACAAGAGCTGCGTTCCAAATCACATACTTTTGCTAGCATACTTTAATGCAGTACACTTCAGTGCAGTGCACTTACTGTGTGGTGCACTAATATCAACAGGGTAGTGTTGTACCAAATCACACACTGCTGTTTTGCACTTTTCAGAAGTTTCGACGACTTCTTCTTCTTCTATTTCTTTTTTAATGGCAAGTTGCAAACAGATGGTGGGCGATATCACCGATATTTGACGGCTATTTTTCTCTAGTATTTAGTTTATTCAACTTGTATTTCAGAATGTTATACAGTAAAGATGACAATATATCACACATAAACCAAACGCACGCCACAATGTTAACGCCTGATTAAAATGTGCCACTGTAGCTAGGAACAATTTAGCTGGCTAGTAGATGCTAATGTTAGCTAGCACGCTAACAGTATCAAATCATTGTAGACCCAACAAACATTACTGACAGAGGCTGTCTGACAACAGTATATATACCTAATGGTGCTTAGTGCAAAAACATGTATGACTTACATCTGTACAACTCGGCGACATTCACAGACGTCAGGTCGGTGCCACAAGAAAACTCTTGGCTGTAATCGCCTGCCGCCATTCCCAAAGTTGAGGAGTTTGTGACGTAGATTCTTCTTGAATATGGCGTTCAGTGAGGGTGTGAAGTGTCTGTCATTCCACACTGTGGCTCAGTAGGTTGAGCAGGTCGTCAACCAATCTGAAGGTTGGTGGTTCGATCCCCGGCTCCTCCAGTCTACATGTCGAAGTGTCCTTGGGCAAGATACTGAAGTCCTTAGTGTGTGAATGTGTGTATGAACGGGTGAATGCTGACTTGTGTTGTAAAGCGCTTTGAGTAGTTGAAAAGACTAGAAAGGCGCTAAATAAATACAGTCCATTTACCATTTAATTTTTGGATCGGTGTGTGTGCAAGTTGTATGCATTTTTCACATTCTTCTCAGTGCGAAAGCAATTCTCAAAATACTAAGTGTTAGTACAGAAGTGTGCGATTTGGAACACAGCTATTGATTTATTGCAAATACAAAGGTTCATAAAAACACAAGCATGAACAACACTGTCGTTGTCTATGAGAATAAGCATATTTCATATAATGATGAACTATTCCTTTTGAAAAAAAAACACCAGTGACAGAACCCAATGTGTATGAATCCACCACTGAAAACAGCACCAACCAAATGCTTTTCCTCCAGTGTCAGCGACACCTGCTGAATAATACAGAAACCAAGTGGTTTGGAAATTATTTAAAAAATTTCAGAAAAAGAAATGTACTTGTGACTCATTTTTAGAGATTTACACTCTGGTTGGAAATGATGGGCTTGGGGCTGAGTGCCACCGACAGAGTACTGACAAAATGTTCTGGACATGAAGTGAAATAAAGAATCGTATAGACTTCTCATCTTCTTCCCTGCTGAGCAAAGCATTTTATTTCATGTCAGACAAGATGGCGATCTCATGGCTTACGTCTGTTTTGCTTGTGCAGGCTTCACTCTGTCATTTTTCTTTGATCTCAATGCCTCACCTTTATTGTGCTGTGAACCCCCCCACCACCACCAATTACCACACGCCCCCCCACTGCTCCTCATCTGTCTCCTCCCTTGATCCATGTCTGCTTCTGAAGACCCCTCCCCCTACTTTTAATTAGTCCCCTCTGCCTTATGGCTCTCTTTGTTTGATGTGGCAGTGGGGTTGCACTAGTGTTTGTGTGACATGTAGACATTTTACCATGATCGTCATGTAAATATGCACAGTGGGTGAAAGAAGTCCAAGCGCTACCTTCTAAAGAATTTATTATTTAAGCACCAACTGCAGTTCTAATCAAATGCACGCTGTGTGTTAGCTTTTTGCATGTGATGTTTGCAGTCAGAATAAATGAGCTAAAAGTCAAAAAATCTAAAGTAAATTCATTGTTTAAAGCTGAAAGAATCAGAATTTAATACATGACAAAAATGCACATATAACTGAAAACATAAGTGAAGGAATTATTGACGTGCCTTTTATGGTTCCTGTAGAAATCCAATTTGTCACATTGCTGTGTAAGTTCAAAAAGCTTCTTGGAAGTGTTTTTGTCTGGGAGGCCATTAGGTGTGAGACAGCAGAGAGGGAGGCTGAATCAGTGGCATCAAACTCTATGAACGTGCGGTGAGTGACGACGATGCATTATTAATGATGCCATTATGTCCAAGTACAGACTTCCCTGACTGAGCTTTTTGTTTACTCAGCCACAAACCCGCTAAAATGCAAAAGAGTACAATAGCAAAAAACAGAAACAGAATTTCAGGTCCTTCAGTTCCTCTCATCTGAACTCCAGACTCCAAACCTGACAGTCAGGTTTTACAACTGTTTTTATAAACATGTTTTATCGCACGCTGTCCAGTAGTTAGTCAACTATTGAGGACCAAACTGCCATTGCTAACTATATATACATATGTGTGTATGTGTATGTATGTATACACACACACACACACACACACACAGGTGGTATATACAGATGGAGGACTTCCTCTTCTTTGGACATCTATGTGAAATATTCATCAGGCCCCAGAGATGTGTTAAAATGTTTGGCTCAAGTTGAAACTTTTTCATCCTCTGTGGACAATCGGTGTAAGCCATCTCTGTTAATTGACTCTGTAAGCATACACTTAAACATTTCTTTTACCAGCTGATGAGCTGACCTGCTGTCTGCTGTGTCCGTAGGAGCTGGCTGATCTTCGTCACGTTCACTCTAAACTGAAAAAGCAGTTCCAGGACAAGACCGCGTAGCTGGCCCATGCCAACCGGAGGGTGGAGAGCCATGAGGCTGAAGTAAAAAAGCTACGACTGAGGGTGGAGGAGCTCAAGAAAGAGTTAGGACAGGCTGAGGATGAGGTAAGACTATGGCTGCATACAGAGTGTAAAATAAATGACTGAATCACTGCCAAGTCTTCAGTATGTTGTCTAGGTTGTGTCCTATATAATTTACTGTCAGGGGAAGATATGGCCATTAAAGCTCATTCCAAAATTACAAATAAAACAAAATTTCTGGCTAGAAAAGCGGGAATGTTCGATTCCCATACCCTAAAAACCTTAGCTGGGGCTCTGGTGCAGTCCCACTTTGATTATGTTGCCGCCTTTTGGTACAGCAGCACCTCACAGTCTCTTCAAAGTAAATTGCAGACTGCACAAAACAAACTCGTAGGAGTTACTTTGCACCCATTTGGATGTGACTCATTTTAAAAGTCTGAAACAAGAGGGTGATGCGAATCAAAGTGGGCATTTCCCACAGGACTATGTTTAATTTGGCACCCCCCTATTTTGCCAATTTTGAACCAGTTAATAACACTCATGCTCACGACACAAGAAGCAGTTAGAAAAATCTTGTTCCCCTGAGATTCCAAATGAATTTAGGAAAACAGCCTCATGTCAGCGGAACCAGGCTCCTACTTCCCTGAAGTGAATTCTGGCCCGGAGGAGTCTCAGATCTAACCTAAAGAAATGGCTGTTTAACTCCTTGTGAGATTGGGGTAGTGTCTGCTGTGTATGCCATTTTTGTGTTTTCTAGGTCTGATGTTGTTGTTTTTTTTTTTTTAC
The DNA here is from genome assembly GCA_029783665.1 of Naso thynnoides. Taxonomy (NCBI): domain Eukaryota; kingdom Metazoa; phylum Chordata; class Actinopteri; order Acanthuriformes; family Acanthuridae; genus Naso; species Naso thynnoides. The sequence goes on from JAQLOL010014113.1 coordinate 8,386, forward strand.
TTTTTCAGGATATGCCACTATGGCTTGACATTCAAATGCAACTTGTCATCTTGCTTTGTTGGAGGACCACAATGGAAATAAGCCTTTGGCTTTATTGTGTTTTTTTTAATCCTCAACATTTTTATATTATACATATTTTGTGTGTGTATTTGAAAGAATGTAAAATAAAGACTAACAAACTAACTTTGACCACTCACTGAAAACCCTCAGCTAACAGCCAGACGAACAAAAGACAAAAGCTGATCTCTTTAGGCAGAGATTCAAATCATTTCTACATGTGAAGAATTTACTAACTGGAACGTACAGTGTGTTACTGTGTGATAACACGTTATCACACAGTAACACACATGTACACGCGCACACACACACACACACACACACACACACACAGTAACCTTCAATCATGACCCACAGACTGAAGAAATAGTTCACTTACAGTAGCTGTTCTTATTCAGGGAAATAAAAATACTTCCTTCCCAGAAGATACATCAGTGCTTGGAAATGAGACCGTTGAGTGGGCTTGTTATTGAAGTTTGGCCTTGGAAGGCTTTACTGTGTGTGTGTGTGTGTGTGTGTGTGTACACACACCTTTTCATTTAGCAGTCAGTCCAGAATTCTTCAACCACATGCATGTGTTTGTGTTTGATGTTTCCAGTTGGACGAGTCTCATAACCAAACTAGAAAGCTGCAGAGGTCTCTGGACGAGCAGGTGGAGCAGACTGAGAACCTGCAGGTTCAGCTGGAACACCTTCAGTCAAGGTAACACACACGCACACACGCACACACACACCTTTAAGGGAACTTTCTTTTTCAGGGACGCCCTGATCGCATTCACACCTTGAAGCTGCACAGTACGTACAGTCCTAATTGTAGTGAGCTGAGGTTGGGGTTAGGTGCCTTGCTCAAGGGCCCTCAGTGGTGCTCACTTCTCTAACCATCAGACCACCGCCCACCACTGCCCCACATAATACTGATATTAGAGCATTAACACCCACGAGAGGCTCAGCAGCAGCAGAGCGGTTTGGCCTCTCTCTGCAAAGATCACACAAGGCTTTAACAATCCGTGTGTGCGTTTTCACACCACTCACGCCGAGGTCACACTACACGACGTCCAATAACAGGTCGGGAAGACGCAGGGCCTAGAGTAGGCCCCGGAACAATCAGTGAGTATCGGGCGTAGCAGTGGATCGTTTCATCTCGCACAGTGTGTCATAGTGGACGACAACTGATGGCGTGTCAGTACTAGTGGCAGTCTGTGGCGAGCGCTTTCTCGCCAGTGATGTCACGCACATCGTGACTACAACCAACGACTGATCAGGGAGCAGCATGTAGTCTGTCATTTCTCTCAGCCACGACACCACAAGAATTTATGACTAAGTATTCACCTAATCTGACTCAGACATGAATATTTTGTAGCCTGACCACGGCATTAAACAGAGCACAAGATAATGGCGCCAATTCTTACTGGATTCTCTCCTTCCCACAATCCTCAGTAAAGTCCCAGTTGCCTGATGGATATAAAGATTCTCTTGTCAGATTGTGCTGTGGCGTGAGAAGGGTGATCCAGTCTGATCCACGCCGCACAGATTACAAATATGAAATGTTCAGTGTCTATGATCAGATATCCTGTTGTGTGGGGGGAACTCCGAGGGCAGACGAGCACGCACCCTGAGGACTGTCATGTGGAGTGAAACTACAGCCAACTGGGAAGCAAGGTCACTGAAGATGGAAGCACATGAAGCGCAGCCACTGCAGCAATAACAAACACAAAGCGTGAAGTTAGATGGACGTGAGGAATGGAAGACCAGTTCGTCGATTTGTGGCAACAACACGAGTGTTTATACAACATGTCAAACAAACCACGATCAAAGTGACAAGGAGAGGAGATGAACAGAAACTGCTCCCGCAGTGGACGAACCAGGTAGCTAACTAGGCTAACCAGGCTAGCTACCAGGTAGGCTGCCATTTTTGTTTTCTCTGGAGTTGGATTTGACTGAGAGATTCTGTGAGATCTCCGGTGTTTAGAGTGTGGACGCTGCTTGTTTGTGAGTGGAGTCTGTTAGTGTGTGATGTGCTGTTCGGTCACGTTGTTGCACTCCACACGCTACAGGAACAAAACTGCGAAATCTACGAGTTTCTGTCATCATGTGTGGATTCCCGTATCAGCTCGACTCGTTTGTAATGTGAGTAACGTTAAACGTTTATACAAATAACACCGTAACTAACGTGCCGAGCCCCTCTCTGGAGTAACGTTAACCCACGGCAGGTCAGCACAGCGCGCATGCTTTGTATTTATAATTAGGCTACCTGCCAAGTTTAATTACAACTGCAAGATAAAAATACAATATTAATGCAAAATATCGGCCAGTAAAAACAAGACATCATCAATGGCTCATCCAGCAGCAGAATGGTGACACACTCGTCCTGTCGCCCAAGCCTAGTTGCATTTCCGCTCCTCCTGAATTCTGTCACATTATGTTTTCATTATTTAGAAAATCACTATTTGACATTTGTGAATCAATTCAGAATCGCTCACACTTGCATGGCGATGCATCGGCCGTGTCCCCCCCCCCCCGCTGGCCCACACTCACATGCTCCAGTCTAACCGCGCCTGAGCCTGATCTACAGAGCGTGACTTGTATTTTTACCCACATATTTTTCATCTTTTAATGACTTTTTAAATTGTTCTCTGGTTCCCGCGATCTACAAGTCAGTCTCAGATTTTTCCACTGCTCTTTATCCAGACGCTCTATACTGATGTCTGCCTTAATCTAAGGTGAATCCTCCACAAACAGTCACAGTGACGTCGGCGCTCTGTGCCTGTGCTCGTGCACGTGTATCCGTACCGTGCTAAAGTCCACCCCTTCCAACCGTGCCAGGGCCGTCAAAGCGTGCCGTGCTTATGTACAGAACGAAGCGCTCACACTAGTCACACCAACTGGACTTTGGGGTTCAGACGCGCTCAGGCACGGTGCGGACTGCCTAGTGTGAGTGCGCCCTTATACAAGCCAGGACCCCAGTGAAGGCACTGTACTAAACACAGCAGGCTCAGGTGTTTGTGGCGTTGATCGCCTGCTGTCTCAGCTCACATCTCTCATACTATTCAGAGACCAGAGTCCTTTGCGCTCTGTGTGTGTGTGTGTGTGTGTGTGTGTGTGTGTGTGTGTACCGCCTGTCTCCTCAGTTTTAGCTCTCATGCTCTGTTAGCTTTGCTCGGTCCTCAGCTCCCTGCTCTCTGCCTCGTTCTCTGCATTTTCTCAGTTTTTTTCCACATTGTTACTCTGCCATCTAACAGCCAATTGCTGAGCTCCCAGTCACAGGTTACCGTAGTAACAGAGGCTCTGTAAAGAAGTGACAGGTGTGTCAGCATGGTGACATCTTCATACGCTGACATAAAATACATGTGTCATTTCGTAGAGGGTGTAGCTTAAGCTTTTCTCCATTCTGGGTTCTTTCTGTCAGTTTCCTGGAGACTGCTTGAGTAGGTGTGTGTCTTCTGCCTAAACAGACTGTGTGTGTTTAATCAGAAGCTGATGGATGGCTCTCTTTTCAGTATATTATTTATTTAACCGTCATTTAACCAGAAGCATTCACATTGAGATCTAAAAAATCTCTTTTACAATAGAGCCCTGGCCAGACAGCAGCACAAAAGTTCCACACTTAGCACACAGCAGACCATAACAAATAAGGATTGAATCAGTTGTGTTTTATGGGATGTGCTGCTAAAGGTGGGTGACACATACAAAAAAAATAGATCTCAGGCTGAAAACATGAAATATATCTTGGTAAGTTGAAGAGGGCTCAATGTCCAGTTAAAGAGTAACTAAACCCCCAGAGTTTTGGATGAAATGGCTCCTCCCTGAAATTCAAAACACGCATCTAGAACGTGAAAAAAATTAGCAATTGGGAGGCGGGGCTAATTCAACACAGCTCTAAAATAAGTTCCTCTCTTCCCGCAGCCCAAAATGAAGCCATTTCTGCTAAAATCTCTCATTTAAAGTGACAACAAGAAAATACCGCTGGTACAGCGAGTTTACCGTCACCACAAATACTACGCATGCAGGAGCTGCATTGTTATGGATATGTGTCTGAAAGCAAGACACCCTGAGCAAACGTCATCAGACACACAGAAAGACTGAACGTGTTGAATCTGGCCCAGCACTCAATAATCTGAACGCAAACGCAGGTTTTCTCATTTATTTGAAGGAGGCTCATCTGTTTGGCTGTGGTGGTCTCAGCCTCAGCTGCTGCCCAAAGAAAAGAAAAGAAAAAAAAGGTGGCTATGACAAAAAAAAAAAAAAAAAGTTGAAACCAGCTCAACTTTTGGAGAAACG
>JAQLOL010014114.1:0-12718 GCA_029783665.1 Naso thynnoides
TGTCGGTTAAATTATCAGTATTATGAGATGTAATGTATAAAGTTTACCCAGATCGTACACAGTAACTTGCATCTGTTTTGACATTTTCAGTGAACTACATGGAATTCCGCAATGTGTCGCAATATGAATCAATTCCCAGTGTATACTGATATAATTGTACCGTGACCCAAGTATCATGATGCACATCGTATCATAAAGTTCTGCCAAATTTCAGCCCTAATCAGCAGTTTTCAAAAATTTTGCTCATATGTATGGCAGATATCACCCTGCAAACCTGCTGTTTAACTGGGAGAATTAATTTTACTTTAAACATTTCTATCTTATGCACTGCAGGGCTCACTGCTCATCACAAGGCTTTTGGTGTTTACAAGTCTCAAAAAGGTATACGAAACTTGTTTTATTTATATTTATATTTTGAACATTATGAATATGTAATCGATAGAAATTACTTTCAGTTTTTTATTACTGAATGTCTGTATTGATAAAAGAATACATTTATTATTTATGGTAGAATCAAATTTTGTTCGTCTCATTTTACGTCTGTTTCAATGACAGACAGTCACATGAGTAACAGGTAAATTCTAGTACAGATGAGACTTGGTGTTCTTTACAATGAGCAAATTGTGTGTATGTATCGGTATCGGCTAAAATGACTATCGGCATATTGGATATCGGCAAAAATCTAATATCGCACATCCCTAGTAAAGACTGAATCAGTAGCATGTAATATCTGTCCCTGAGAAGCTGGGATGGATCAGCCTAACTAAATCTGTTTCCAATTCCATATGCGTCCACAAGGGGAGGCTGCTGAGTTTCAGGTCATGGATGTTTGTGGACATGTTGAAAGGGCTGCTGCATCTTTACGGAGATCAGAGAATCTCCCCCCCGTCAACCTCTGCAGCACCTGTTCATCCCAACGACCTACCTGGCTGAGTCCGCTGACCACGGGGACTAGTAAGTAAGTATGTGTGTTTACACTAATAGCAGATGTCACATAAGTTTGATTGATTGATTTACTAATTGACCGTTGTGCTTGAGTATCTGCCAGGCAGAGATCGTGCAGGACGTGACAAAGAGTCGCCTCTGTTTCCTGTCAGAGGTTCATCTTCTGCTTCTGCTGAAGATGCTCCAGCCACCAGGTTCACTGATGTAAATGACGTCACCATGACGATGAGCCCACCACAGGGTCATCTGACAGAGTTACGGCCAGTTGTTCCAACGAAGAAGATCTGGCTGCTCAGTCTTCTGATGATCTTCTGCTAATCTACTTGTACTTTTATTTTAAGTGACAGTGTTTCGAATGCCAAGTGCTACCTTTTTTTTTTTTTTACAAAGAATTTACATGTTGAACTGGGGTAGAAGGAGAGCAACACAAAGGGAGTTTTGCACAAAAACCTGTAACTTCTACCCTGATACTGCAGGCCCGACCTAAGATAAATGGACAGACAGTTCACTGATTGATGAAAATCTTTACGTACAATATCTGTTTGTAAAGCCCTTTTAAGCTATTTTTTTTTGTTTTTTCTTCTCTCCATCATGATGGTGCTGCACTTCAGTCATTGGATGCCTAAAATGTTTTTTCCAGCTGCCTAATTCTCGTAACCCAGATTCAGCCTTTCCTTTGTGACTTTGTGGGCCATAAACTGAGCTTAACTCAGATTTCATGTACAAAAAAGTGTAAGAAAAGAGCAAAAAGTCATTTTTGGGGAACTATATTCTGAAAATTGACCTCATTAGAAAGACACAGAAAGACAAACAGATCTGCTATGCATGTTATTTATCTGTAAATTGTACCTGCAGACATCCATAAACAAGTGTGCTTTGCGTGAGCTGCCAGACTGATTGCAGACACAGGCACAAGCGAAGGGGCTGGGAAGTGTGCTGGGAACAGTGTGCAATGGAGAGAGCAGACCGGACGCCATCTATTATGTCCATCAAAAAAAGGATCTGAGGACGCTGATGAGAAACACATTTAAACCTCCTTTCTTTATGAGCTTTTTCCCTCAGACTTCTATTTTAGCCTTCAATAAATCTTGCTGTCTTTTATCTGTTTTTTCCACTATCACACTCACACACACACACACACACACTATCAAACATGCTTCCTTTCTGTGTCACTCTCTCTGCTGCAAGCAAATTTATTGTGTGAGTCAAACATCTGGTACCAAAGAGCCACAAATTGTAGAGAAGAGCTCCGATGACATTTGACGGATTGTTCAATCACAGTCGCTCAGAAAGAGATTCATCTGTGCACTTGTACATGGACTTACACACACAGAGAAACACACACATGGCTGAGTCTCAAAGGGGAAACTCTGAGGTTACTCCCTCCACTGGACCGGACGGCCATGGGCCTTTTACAGCACAGCAGCAGCGAACTGTGGTTGAGGTCAGAACACCCTAACCATTACGCATGGCTCCAAAATACAACATGCACTCAGTTTACAAGGATCTACTGCTGCAACGTGGCAATGCACTCCAAGGCCTGTCAGGTCCTTATGGCGAGGGTGTCTGTGTGTGTCTCTGCACTGCATACACTCAAGTGTTTCGGTTGTTTTTGCGCTTCAGCTAACTGTGATGATTTATGAATGAATCTGGGATCCATCTGAAAGTGTGACGACATGGCTTCATGTTTATGTATTTAAATGTTGACAGAGATTCAACATATGTGTCATATCTATGGGGGACCACAAGGGTCACGGAAATTGTAATAAAGCATTTCTTTATTTAAAAAGAGATTGTACAAGTATAAACATGAATGAATAAAATAGTTAACTAAATCATTAATTAATCCATAAATACACATAGGAACAATGGAAAAAAGTTACAAATTAAATTTTGAAACTAAGTGCATCATTTAATGCATTAATGAATTCCAAAATAAATTACTGAATTTAAAAATAAATTTTAAAAATGCAGTTTAAAAAAACAGAAATAACTTGCTTTTATCTAACTCACATTTTTCTTAATGCTTAAAATAAAGCTCCCTGTCAAAGACAGCTACAAACCAACATGGGACAGCATACCACCAGAGTAGCTGCTAACTACTGTTCACTATAATCTTCGCTGTAGCTCTCTTCTGCTGTAGCTAGTAGCTGCCATAAACTTTAAAACTCAGCAAGCAGCTAGTGAAACGTGGAGCATTACAAGAAGATTTAATTTTTACAGTGAGGCCAGCAACCTCTCAGCAAACAGCCCGACCAGGACTGAACGCAGCCTTCAAGACAGACTGAGGAGAGTTTGATGACAGCGATTATAGTACTGATGTGATTTACAGCAGCTCTAACCAGGATTCTGACTCTAGGGACTGCAAAGACAAGTCAAGCAGGGACAGGATAAGCATGACGAGGGAGAGGATAAAGGAAAAACGCTGGCATCATCAGCATAGATTTTCACATTTTGCTAATAAACTCCTGAGTTTATTTCAACAAAAACAAAGTTGGTGATTGTTGGAACAGTGGAAAGACAGACCAAGATGGTTTGATGAGTTTTTATTTCATTCTGTTTCTGCTGAGTTTGAATGAAACTTGTTTTAATATAACTTCACAAGTCAGTTCAGAAGGTAGACGCTGTATTTTTCCATTTAATAAGAAAGCAGGTGTATAAATATTACCTTTCTTGACATTTTGTGAGTTTCCTCATTAGACTAAAAAAGTTAATGCGAAGCTTGTGAAACAGTTTTCTCACACTCATCTCTAAAATGAAATTACTGGGAGGTGTGTTATTGAACTGTCACCTCCTGAGGCACCAAGTGGTATTACAAGATCACACAGGCTAGGGCTATCTGGTTAGCATGCTAACTTTGGTAGATATCTCTGCAACCCCACACATAGACATCTTTGAAATGACGTTAGAACTGTTAAATCTTGCATAATGTTGACAGTATTAGTTTTGCATATTTTAAATGTAAATTGGAGTCATATTTTATACATTGCACCTTTAATGTACTACTATTAACAAAATAGCTCACAAGAGGAGAGATTTCGCCTCACATGAGACATCTTAACCTTGAGTCCAAGCTGACCTATAGACGAAATTTAACAAAATTTTCTTCAGGCACTCTTAAGATATCACATTCGCACGATTTTAGGTCCCGGTGACCTTTGACCTTCAAAATCATATCAGTTCATCCGTGAGTCCAAATGTCAGTGTGTGCCACATTTGACAAAAATCCCTTCAGGAGTTCTTAAGATACTGCATTCATGGGGCAGTGACCTTTAACCTCTGACCTCCAAAATGGAATCAGTTCGTCCTTGAGTCCAAATTGATGTTTGTACCAAATGTGAAAAAATTGCTTTGAAGCATTGCTGATGGTATGCACAAGAGGCTGCAGTGACCTTGACCTTTGAGCTATGACCTCCAAAATCTATTCAGTTCATATCTGAGTCAGAGTGGACGTTTGTGCAAAGTTTGAAGAAAATCCTTAAAAGTGTTTTTTAAGATATCACGTTCGCAAGAATTCCCCAGACAGACAGACGGATGCATCCACATCAGTCTTGACGGTCAGGTTTAACCCTCGCCATCATTCCCTTCTTTCACGGAGTGCGTTCTTCTTTATGTAAAGAACAGCAGAACAGAGAGGAAATGAGGACGAGTAAGAGAGAAGTGCAAACACATTTCATTCTGTTTAAACAGCCATGCTGAACAAAGAGCAGGAGGAAATGCTGCATCTCCAAACTTCCACATAGCAAACACAAACAGAGAGGCGCAGTCAGAGAGGTCCTTTAAAGTCTCTCCTTTAAAAGTTTGGCTCAAAAAAATCTTTGTTTTTGATTGACGTGCAGCACGATAAACATTTACACGCACAGTTAAGTGCAGCTACGATTATAACCCAATTAATATAGGCCATGTAATTGAATTACTGTCCTTGTCCCAGTTTACAAACTCTGAGGGAGAATCGATTACCGTCAGACTCCCCTACATGAAACAGAAATACGCCCCCGTGCATCTGGTTGCTGCTGGACCTTCTTACAGTTAGCCAAACAAGCTACAAACAAGTCAGCAATCTTTACAGTGCTGTATGTTTTGTTACTATATTTTGATTTTGGTGCAAATTTGATGCACACTTCTCCTCGTGCTTATGGGGTCCTTGTTTTCTTGTCCCCAAGTCAAAGGGTGTGTAAGCTCAACTTTGAGAAATTTGACTTGGTACGATTTCAGTTGGACTAACATGTCTACACAATTAAACAATTTTCTCTAACGTCATGTAAACATACTAAACGATCTAGACCTCCATTTCCACCTTGAGGGCTCATCGAACTCGATTTTTATGATTTTTTTTTTTTTAAGGACAAAGGTCAGTCAGTGTCCACAGACTTACACTACTGCAGAGTGTCCCGGTGACGGTCACTCCAGCAGGCAGATGTTTGGATGCTTTAAGGAAAGTCTCTCTAACCGCGACACCGCCTCTCTGACTGACTGCCAACCCTCTGATCTGAGATCTGGCACAGCGCTCGGACAGTTGCTCTTTGGCTCCGCGGGAGAAGCACAGTGACCAATCGATTTGGACTGTTTTCACCAAACATACGAGAAGTTTCACCGCATCAGTTTCAGACAAGCTGTAGATCGTCACACCATGGTGCTCTGCAGGCCGTAACGCTGAGTAAAGTCTTATCATCACTGATTTAAAGGGAAGTGACAACACAAGAGGATCTGACATGTTGTAGGCATTAATGACAGAGGACTTCAATGTAAATGTCTCACCATAAGGGGGAAAAAAAAGTCTGATTAAATGTCAAACTGCAGCATTTGAGTAAGTTGTGCATTCATGGAGATGCTGTTGGATTTGTGCATGTTGTCAGGATTTTTGAGGCTCTTCCTTTTGACATCATGATGCTGATAGAATTTGTATTTTTTGACTGATGCATTCGCAACTCAGACCTCATTGGAGTTCTAATATTTAGCTTAAGTGCCAGATCATTTTTAAAGCTGACCAATGCTATTTTTTTCATATAAAGGCAAGACTTTCATGTCTAAATAAGAATAACTATATATGTGATTAAGTCTTTCCATGAGTTGATTACATTCCTTGAAATACCAAAGAGAAACATGAACTTTCCATTTAATTAAGTGTTTCTCATCAAGTGCAGCCTCTATGTTTATAGATCCATAAACTTAAGCTGTAAAGACAAAAACAGCTGTGTAAAAACAACGTGGTCTATCTGTAAGAGGTGTGGGGTTTTCAGGGTGCAAAAGTTGATAATGCAGTGATTTTGTGTCGGGCCGGGACTCTCGCTGCTCCCTCCTGTTACGCACAGAGGCACGGCTCCTGATTTCACAGAAAGCCGAAGAGACTGGACTCATTTAGAGTGTGTACGTTGAGGCTACTCCTCTCAAGCTACACATTACTCCACATACACCAAACAGAGCGCTCACAAACTTCTCAGGATGTTTCTTACCTTTAGATAAATTTCGAGCGCGGTCCCTTTCCAAAGCAGGCGAATTCACCCAGGCTGCTCTCTGTAATCCTCGATCTGCGGTCCGCACCGCCTCGGACATAAACTTTCAAGAGTGGAGCACAGCGGGGCAGCGGCTTTGTGCGGCACTCGACAAGTGGACTGAAAGGAGCAGGAGATGCAGAGGAGGAGGAGGAGAAGGAGGAGGAAAAATAATGATGGAGCTCAGACTAAAAATCCAGATCTCTCTCTCTCTCTTTCTGTGTGTGTGTGTGTGTGTGGGGTCGTTACATGTTGCACATTACTAGTTACATTTTAAAAAGTAAAGCCCTATTTCACTGACAACAAAGGACAAACACAACATTTCTAGATTAGGCTCATTATTAAGACAAAGCTGACAGGAAAGTTTTAAAACTGGGGAGCTGAAGAGCTTTAAGTAATGCAAGTAATTAAATAATTGTTTGATTAGTTACTGTGATGTGATTACTAAATTATCAGGAGTAATGCCTAAACTTATTGTGTCACAGACAATGTAATCTGATTACAGTGATCAGATGCCTTCTAACTGATTACACCTAACACTGATGATGATATGTCAAATCACGCAAACTTTCAGATTAAACTCCAGCCGTCTGTGAAAACACAGAAGCTAAACTTTAACGGAGGACAAGAAGAAGAAAAAACAGAAAGAAAAGAACAACAGAACAAAAACATTTTAATGTGAGGTCATGAACAAAGACAGGCTACAATAACAAACCACCGTGACTCTTTCCACACTGTCACTGTGTGTGCGCTTGTGTTTCTGGCTAAATGTGGATGTGTGTGTGTGTGTGTGTGTGCGTGCGCAACGGTTTCCTGAAGCTTGAACTCATCTGATCTTAACCTTGGATCGCCTTTATCCACCACTGCCTTAAATCAACATGTGGACAGACTTTCATTTGAGCATGGACTACAGTGACCTGATATTTAAAACAATAGCTAAGATATGGTGCAACACTTTTAACCACACACACACACACACACACACACAGATATCAGCCCGGACCTTTAGTGTGCCATCCACCTTTCTCCCCTTTGGGACAAATCAACATTTTCCTCTTGACTAAAATAGGCTAAGCCAACTTTAACCAACTTTCAGTCCGACATGCACAGTAGTGTGCATGAGGAAGGTTTTTGCAGGCTGTCTTAATCACTCGATCAGATTGAGAGATTTTCAGAGTTCTGATCATGCACTTCTTTGTGGAAAACACACAGCAGGGCTTCATTACGTCCATCTTCTACCCGTCAAGGATTTTTCAATGTCATCGATTGTTTGGTCAAATGAAACAGACATTTGAACGCAACAGAAGTTTGACATACAAAGTGTCCGTGTGCACTTCAGGCTTAGTGTGCAGTTATTGTTTGTTAATCTAAAGCTGCAGGCCCAGATGCACAGGCTGTGTGTGTGAGTGTGTGTGTGATGTATGCATCACACAGAATACGGTAAGCAACACAACCATTACAAAAAATAAAATACTAAAAACAGTCAGACAATGAAAATGAAATAAAAGATATAAGCCTAGTAAAACAAAAATAAATAAATAAGATTCAATTGAGAGCCTGACTGAAAAGATCTTGAGTTTGCTTTAAGCAGAGAAAAGGGAGCAAAGTGGACACACAGGAGGCTGAGGAGAAAAGACAAGTCCGGGCGAGGGCAAATGTGAGGCGAGTGAAGAGGAGACGTAAGGGGAGGTGAAGTGGGCCATGAGAAAAGACACGAGGGGGGGACGAATCATCTTGGCTGTGAATCTGTGGGCAAGCAGCTCCTGTTGACAGCAGCTGTAAAGCATCAGACGCTCTGTGATAAGCGGTGGATGTGATAAAAACAGAGGGAGGACGGAGACACGAGGTCATACACTGAAATGAACCATGATGAAATGTTGTCTCCCTCTTAAATTCTCAGGAAATCACAGCTTGTGTAACAATATATTTTTATCATAATTGTACATTTATGTTAGTGTAGAAATGCATAAAATTGAGACAAGCAACAGATATAATAAAGAAACAGAACCGAAATGGATAAAAGAGGACAAACACAACAACTCACGGAGGTCGTGGGGGGAGAAAAGCAAAGGAGGCCGAGAGGAAGCAGAGCTAATCCGACAGGATGAAGTCTCTGAAACAGAAAAAGTTTTTCTTCACAGGAAATGACTTTCTCACAAATCAGAGTGGCGGCCAAGAAGCATCAAATCTTTCCAGACAAAAAAAAAAATCTTTATTATTTAGCTCACTGCTGTCACTCAGACTGAATCCATCCATCCAGTTAAAGCACATTTGAATGAATAAAGTATGAATTATTGTAAAAGTGATTTTACTTCATCCCACATCATCGCTCATCATGGTGGATGTCCGTCAGTCTGGATGTATTTCTTTGGTTCTGTGAATCTGGCTCCTGCTCTGGAGGACAGTTCCAGATTGAAGTCGTTGTAAAAACCCACTTGTGCATTTGGAGAACATTGTTCAGGAAGTAAGACTGTTTAGTCAAAGCGAAGGAGAGAGTGGTGTGATGAGGTTAATACACGGAGTGTTGAGTTAAGGGGTACATGAAAGGAGTCGACCCCTGCGTCTTTGTTTGGACTGCGCTGCTGTTTCCGTGGATTCGGACTCGTCAGGAAGCTGAGTGTTGGCCCAGAGACAATAGAGCATTGTAATGGGAGTCCTCAGTGTTTTCCAGGCTACAATAAAAAAAAAAAAACAGGCATGAACACACAGACACTGAGTGATCGTTCACCTTTGTTTTTGGAAAGCTGGTCCAAATTTATGAGTTTGACAAGGCCTCGAAGAGAACATGGCATCTCAGCAGCCCTGCAATGATAACTCATTGTTTCTAGTTAAAACTGCCGCTGGTAACTTTGGGGTAAACTTCAATAACTTGTTTGTTCTATTTGGAAAAAAAAAACATCATAATACCCACTGACAGCTGTTAGTAAGTGACGTGGTCTGTGAGTATCATGAGATTTCTGTTTTCCCACCATGCCTCTGTATTCAGGATTGGCAAAAATCCTATGGCACCCATTCTATTTGCCCAAACAGTGACACTCTCTGTTCTCTCTGTTCTGATTGGCTGGTCTACACTGCGCTTCTAAGCAACAGGTGACATCAGTACGAGCTGATTAGCTGTTTATGCTTTTAACAGAGTGTCTGCACAGGATGCCGTCAGTCAGGTCAAGCTCGAGCTGAGACAGATGTCAGTACCTGATGTGAGTCCTGCATCAGTGTGAGTCACACATCGACAGCGAGCTACGGCTAAGATGAGTTTGATGGTCTAAATCAGATTTAATGTTTAAAACCACATCAATACCACATAGTGGCTAGCGCTAGCCAGCTCTGACGCTAGCAGCGACCTGTGTTATAATTTTAACTGAGGTGGCTAGTTAGCTAGCGTTGAGCAAAGGCACCAGCATAACGTTAGCTGCTACACTACTTCAGCCAACATAACTGGCAAATTAATTATACATTAACAGTTTACATCCACTTAACAACAAAACATGCCTTTGCCGCAAACTCAGCTTGTAATCCAATCATGAATATTTAGTTGGAAATGGTAGAAAAAGTACATTTAACATTACCTTTTAGTAACCACGTGACTTTTCCAAGTAGTGTAGCTGTAGCTAGCTGTCCAAGATGGCGGATCATACTAACAAGCAACCAGTTTACTCCGCTGCAACTTTCCTTGCAACCATTTTGTCTCAGTTCAAACTGGACTTAAATGAGAGAGCGACAATAAACAAAATAAAACCGAGACAGAGCAAAATCAGGGAGGAGAGGTTGCAGTGGAGTTACTTCCTAACAGGTATCATGCTATAGTTAATATTAGCACGTTAGCTCGTTAGCAAAAGCTACCAGCTGCAGCTTTAATTCTCAGGAAATCACAGCTTGAGTGAAATCCCCACCAAAATCAAACGAGTGATAATCAGATACTTATCTATTGTATCATAGCAGGACCTCCACAGAAATATCTCAAACATTCCTGCAGCTTAAATCACATCTTAGCCACTGATGCTGAGTTTGTTCTACGTGGTTTGATATATTTGTAGTGGATCACCACAACATTAACTTGATTTGTTTTTTTCTTTTTTTTTCTCGTAATGTAAATTGTGTTATTGTTATGTAACAACCTAAAACACTTACATATTGATATAAAATCAATTTATCGAAGCATGTTATTATAAATGATGTTCTGAATCAAAGCAAACAGGCTGTACGTTCGTGTCAACTGCACTACAAGGTTGCAGGACAGTGTTTAGAGGGTAATGACAGAGGATTTTGAGCTACAACTATTGGCAGCTATAGGTTGTGTGTGTTCATCTATTATAAACAATAGAGATGAGGAAATCCTTTTTTGTCAAATTTTTAAAAAGGTTTGCATGGGAGCTGGCTGTGTGTGTGAGGGATTCTGCTCTAAGGGGTCGCAAGCCAAAAAATATTTAGAGCCATTAAACTGCGCACAGGTCTCTAAAGCCATGTGCAAGTCGTCTGCTCGTCTGCAGTGACTCCATGACACACAGATGACAGGAGTTAGCAGAAATCTGGGGTTTCAACTGAGCCACAGAGGCTCAGCAAGGGTTAATCCCTCGCCCCTGTATGTCTGTGTATAGTGGCGAGACAGTTGATGATGTCTGGGAACGCTGGCGAGCACTGAAACTAGCCATTGTACTTCCAGTCATACTGTACTCTTGGTTAAAGCTTGCATACGGATGCTGATAGGGCTGTAAATGGAAAAGAAGATCAAATAGAGGTTTATTAAGAAAATTAATGGCATCCTGTCATATTGATTAATAATATGTTTAAATTGGACGACCCTGAAAATAATACTTTTTATACCAAAATCCTCATGCAGGAATGGAAATGTTTGTGTATTTTTTCATGTATTGCAATAGTATTGTAAAGTGAGAATCTTTAAATTAGATCCTTTTTTTTTTACCTTATTTTTTTTTAAAAAAGGGGTCAATCTTCTAAGAGAGTAGAATGTGATCCAGCCAGAGGTGGCAAAAGTACACACATCCTTTACTTAGGTGGAAGTACAGATACTCTGTTGAAAGTAGAAGTACTGATGCAACTATTTTAATCAAATTAAAGTATTACAAACAAAGTGTAAGTTATGAAATGTACTTTAAGTTATAAAAGTGAAAATTTCTCTGAAGGAAATTTCTACCAGTCATTTCTGTACAAAGCTAACTGAACCTCACCTCCTGTTAATATAATGCAAAGACTGTTACACCCAAACATAGAATCAGCATAAACGTGCAAATGGAAGCAGGTGCATTACATTTCAGTCCACATGCTGAAAAGGAAGCTGAAATATACTCACACATAAGCACTCAGACAGACAAGCTTTGAGTTTATCGTGACTACTCTATTGCTGTTTCTGTTCTGAGGCAACTTTTAGCATGTGGTCACCAATTTTGCATTTTAAAACTGCTTGTGTATTTGGAAATTGATGTGCAGCGGTTGGTAAAGCTGTCTGTGTCTGCAGTTCAAATGTGTGGTGGGGCTCAGATTTAGACGGCTATGTGACACCCTGTAATTGAAACGTCAGCTCAAACCTCACCGCTCGGAAAGAAGAAGACGGCCGGGCGTCAGTTTTTACTGGCACCACAAAGTCGTGTGTGTTTGTGTGTGTGTGCCCCCTTTTTTTTTTTTTTTTTTTGGTCAAGACCTGTAAAAGACAGTAATGAACTCAATCAATGGGCCATTTGTCTGTCATGCTCTAGGTGTCAAAGTTTTAGAAACACTTTTATTAGGCTCCACTAGTATAAAACTGAGCTAATTCAGGGCTGCTAGTGTCTACTATTGAACTAAAATTTGTAGCCCTACTCTGTATATTTATGGTTTACATTTTTACTTCATACAGCTATTTCAAGCAGGTGGATGATAAAAGAATAAGAATAAGAAGTCAGCATAAGGCACCTGAGGACCAACTCCAGCTGTCAAACAGTGTCATGGTCAACGAGAACTATACCTATATTTACTTTTTTTTTTCATTGGTGGGGGAAACTGGAGTACCTGGGGGAAAAAAAAGCCACGTAAGCTTGGGGAAAACATGAAAACTGCACACAGAAAGGCCCCAGCTGGGAATCAAACCCAGGGACTTCTTGCTATAAGCAACAGTGCTATCCACTTATCCCCAACACTGCCTAAACTCAACTATAAACGGAGAAAGTCATTTTGTATTAAGGTAAAAAACCCAATGCATTTATGAACACAAAAGCCATATGTGAGTAAAAGTAAAGATACCTTACTGGAAAATAACTTTGGTAAAAGTGAAAGTCACCAATTAGAAT